>OX459043.1:17777416-18000447 GCA_949775005.1 Orthosia gothica | reverse complement strand
ATTCCATTATCTTTATCTAACCTGTGCCTATCGAAAAGAGGTATTTTTTGTTTATATATTTGTAACATAATATAATCTCTGGAAAATTGGAAACACTAATCCGGTTATAAAAATATTTCAGTGAAAAAAGCTACACTATTGTCGAGTGTCTTAAGAGGGGACTCTAGTGAGACTTTCTCCATAAAAACACATTCTGCTGTTTTCTTCGTGGATAATGCCTCTAGAGCAATGATTTTTTTCCATAAAATCTAGGTCTAATTAATACGTGCCTGTATCATTTCCTTTTTTCCAAAACATAATCACAAAAAGAAATATGACAAGCCAAAAATCCGGAAAAAAAATGCCCGTTTTTACCGCCATGTTCAGAAGACTTTCAGACAAAATTTATAAGTTTTTAACAAAAAAGGAAATGATAGGAGCATAGATATACTCTAAATTTTGATATAAGAATTTTTTAGATCAGACCAGTTTTCATGAAGAAAACAGCAGAATACGAAACGTCTTTTAGTCAAAGTTTTTGTAGGTAAAATCAGCCTGAGCTGCAGTTGTCCCTTTCGCACTTTACGGGGTGAGGTTGGAGGTGACGCGACGGCAATAGTTTCTTCAAATACCTATTTTTCAAAATCCTGTTGACTAGAGTCCGCTCTTAAACTTATGTATTATGTTGAATAAACAAAATTCATACCGGTTCATCCGTTGGGACCTATGATACCACTTACATACAGATACAGAAGTCAAAGTAACTTATAACACTGCTCTGCTACCGTCAGGGTTTCAAAAACAAAAAATTACACGCAGACGAAGTCAGTGCAGAGGCTTGCTGTAGATCAATGTGTATCGTGTAGTGTTTTAGTTCATTAGTACCTGTAATATACTCACGCACGGAGAGGAATGTCTTAGGTCGTAGCCTCGGGGAATCAAAGTCACGCGATATCCCAAGGGCCGCTAGGAATTTACGAGACGTAAATATTGTTTGTACATTTCAACCTGTCGTGTCCCTAGAGCCACTATAGGCACTCTCACACTAAGATATTATGATAGTGCCTATTCAAGAAACTTGAATAGGCATAATAGGCATACCCGTGCGTAGTGTCACTTTTTTTGCAAACATTTCTTTGACACCACAGACTAAGTAAGAAAACTAATGTATTGCAAGTTGTGACAAGTGAGATCGATTAAAATAATAAAAAACAATCTCACACTATATAATAGCAATACGTCCGAACTAGTAGTAGGTAATGAAACTTTAAGCCGTAAATTACACCTAATTTTATCGATGAAACAACCTTTTTAACAAAAAATCAAACCGACTTCCAGAACAAAAACTACAAAGCAAAAAATAAATTTCTTTTGCGTAGTCGGTGTCTTTTGTACCCGTTGTTTTCCGTTTTTCGACACCAACTTCGGATAAGTTATTTATTTTTTGCTTTTTAGTTTTTTGTTCTTGAAGTCGGTTTGATTTTTTGTTAAAAAGTTTTTAGTTTTCTCTATTTAGTTTTGGAAGGTACCTCTAATTAACATGATTATCATTTACAGCCAAAGTACATCTCATGGCGATCCCAATAAGCCCAAACATGACTAGGATACATTGTTTTATTTTAGAGTTCCAGTGCCTACCTTCCGGCTTTATCTTCAGATCAGTTCGATGGTGCCATTTTCATCAGTACCATTTATTTATAAGTATTTGCTTCATTATAGTCGGTTAACTATTCGAGATATTTTATGCCCGTGACATAATTAGCATTTAGGAGTTCCAGTGGGTCTTCTTTAAGGAAGTATCATTTGGTGAAGTCGGTCTTCTTTATCAGTTCCACTTCACCAAATGATACTTTCTGAGTGCAAATGATTGCATTGTTGATGAAAATACCAAAATCACTATATGTTTGCCTATAATATTTGAGGAGTTCCCTCGATTCCTCTAGGATTCCATTATCAGATACTGACCTGATGACTATGGGACCAACTGGAACTCTTTCAAACAAAAGAAGAATTTTTGAAATCGGTCTTCGAGTAATCGTCTTTGAGTAATCGGGGAACATACATAAAAAAAGATCCTCCTTTATTTGAAGTCAGTTAAAAATAGCCCACATAAGGGGTGCAATTACCACATCCTCAAAGATAGAGCAATTTTAGTACCTGACTTACTGCTATATTTTTAGCTATGCTATATTTTATTGCTATATTTATAGCTTGCTATATATTAAAACATATATTTTATGGGTTTTTCTTAGTCTTTGAGTTGCTCTACACATTGACATAACAATCACAGCTCTAAGACTAAGTTTTAATGTTATTGTTGCTTTAAAAGAACCCCTGCGCATTTTTGCCTTATATTTTTTATAAAATCGTGGCTAAATAATAACAGCCGCACGGGTCGATCTTCAAGGTTAAGCAACGCTTGCCGACGTCGGCCCGTGAATGGGTGACCATTTCAACATACCGAGTTTCCTCCGTGCCTCGGAAAGCACGTTAAGCCGTTGGTCCCGGCTGTCATTTGAAGATCTTTGACAGTTGTTACGGGTAGTCAGAAGCCTGAGATCTGATACCAGTCTTGCCAAGAGGTATCGTGTTACCCTGTTACTGGGTTGTGGAGGTCAGATAGGCAGTCGCTCCATGCAAAACACTGGTACTCAGCTGAATCCGGTAGGACTGGAAGCCGACCCCAACAATAATTGGGACAAAGGCTATGCAAGTAGTATTTTTTATAAAATTTTAGGAAATGCAATAAAAATGTGTGGGGCTCAAACCCCGTATACATGTGGGTGTTATTATCGATAGAATGAAGTGTATGTGCGGGCTTAAAGTATTATTACTTCAAGCCCGGACAAATTGTATAATAGCAACCCAAAACTGAAAAACTGTAAACTGCTAGTGAATCTTAGGATACAACAATTTACAGAGATCGCGACTCACCCAAAAGCCTCTCCCATTTAAATTCAATTTCAGTAACGAGACTTTTTCCTTATATCTGACAAGCATTTTCGCTTAAACAAATGAAAAATTGACGTAGGTAACAATCAACTGTTTACCGTTGCGTCAACATTGAGTCGCCTCGCTTTCTCTCCTAAAGGGAGACGGAAAGAACGAACGTCGACGAATACGGGGTAAGTTTTGCGTTGAATGAGTTCTTTAGTTTACTCACACTTATATACATCTTGCTTCAAAAGAGCAGGCTAAGGGTCAGCTCATACCGAAGGTCTTGAAGAGACCAGTCAATTCGCGTCACAAAACGCGATAGCACTAAGAGCATCGCGTCGCTAATAGGCGCACTGTAAGGCCGCTTGTACATGCTCAGAAAATTCACCAGGCCGGCGCAAGAATTCGTGTCATCATCATTCATCACGTACACGGTAAGAATTTTGTCGGTCCTAGGCACGAATCTTGCCTAGCGCAGACAAGATTTTTTTGTTCTACACCGTGGCAGTGTACACTGTTCGTGTGTAGAAACGACACGATTGCGAAGCCCCGGTGACTTTTCTTAGCGTGTAAAAGTGGCCTCAGGCACACACGGGCTTGAGGGCTCTTTCTTACCCACCTTTTCGTATCAATGTTAATTTTTAACTGAGCTTATCCCATTTGTAAACGACCCTTTGTGCCTAATGGCCTTGTTCGTTTTCGTTTTCCTACTCCTCCTTTATTTTGTTATTAATTATGTTGCGGGCTCCAAGACAGTTAAATTCATTGTCCGGGATTTCGTCAAGCTTCATTGCCCCGGCACTTTTCTGGTGGTCACCACTGTTGATTTTGGCTTTCAGGTGTTGCAGTGGTTTGGGAATAGTGCGGTGAGATTGTACCCACCGTGTCTACCGATGAAACATCACACGTGTCCGCCGGGCTGGCATCTCGACACGTCTAGTGGGAGTATATTTATCTATGGACACGTCTTCGGGCCATATTTCTCTAATCAAATTATCTCGCTAAAATGTGTCCCTTTTTGTGCAGGAAATAAAGCTCAATTTTTTTTTTTTTGTTTTACTAAAAATTAATTTATATTGTATCGCTATCTTAAAAAGTCTGCGCCTGGTCGAGCCACGTCGCGTATCGGTGTGAACTAACCCTAAGTACGATTTATAGGTAGCGAAACGTGAGTAGAGTGTGAAAGATGGACCATCACTCTTTCAATATTTTCCAACTGCAGAAGAAGTGTTCTCTTTACAAATGTCATAGATATTACAGACGAAGCTATTTCTTTATTTATATTTCATGCAAGCGTCTTTAAACAATCGATAGCCATCTGCAACGCAGGACTAAGTCCTGAACAACTATTCCGTTTCCAACTACAGCTAACCGGGTATTTAATACTTTACTTGATCTTTGAACTGAGTTTTATGTATGGCGTTCAGTTCTAATTGCATTCCACAGATGTCCGATTTCTATCACCACAATAAGGTGCATTAGAAAGCTGTCACTAGTGGCGTAAATAAAATAAAAAACAACTCTGTTTTCGTCTTTTATTAGCTTCCTTGCTGTTTTTATGAAGTACGTTATTCCATCAGACAGTTCATAAAAATAGTTGAAAAGTTACAAAGTTGTTTATGTGCAAGGATAGATCGAAAATTTTCTGTTCTACTTTCCGTTAAATGCACCTAAACAATAATAGACCAAAATGTATGTACGACTTCATTCCTAGAGCTCACTTCTACACATGACACAAGAAATTAAAGTCAACTTAGATCATTCCGCAATCAAGTAGACATAAGTTATTATTTCCTTAAGAATATTTAGGTTTCTTGGGTCTTATTGCCTCGCATTTTGCTAAAATATTTCACATTGTCATCTCCAGAATGAGAGGCTACAGATACGAGGCACAATCAACATTATTTTTCCGTTTTTCTTTGCACTAACTTCCGTTTTTCTGTCACGTCGCGTTCAGCTGGAATATAGAACAGTTGAGTTTTTTACCAATGCAGAATTTTCCAGATAATAGGTTTTTCTTCACGACCGTTCTTCATCGCTGTCTACTTTCCAATAGATTTCATTTAATCATTTAACATAGGAAATTAAAAATTCCATTAAGACAGATTCATTGGTAAAACTACTTCTTAAATGTTCGCTTCTCTGGGAAATGCATCTCCTCGAAATCAAACTCATTATAGAAACTGGAAAGTAATAATTTTGGCGTACATTCTGTACAGTCTAAGTTTCAATGGGTACTAGAAGTAGCAGTAACTATTGATCAATCATACATCAAATGCTTCCGATATCACGTATTCACGATACCTAGTTCTGATCATGTAAAAGACCTATAAAACACTAGCGATATTTTATCATCACGGAAACGCTTGACATCTTGTTCTTTACGTTTCATTACTCGCGAAAAGATTTTTTCCTAAAAGAAAATGGAAAGGTAATCTTTGACCATCCAGATTTATTACAGCCAGAATCATTATCGATGGAAAATCCTAGATGAAATCACATACTATACCTACATTATCTAAGGGAAAATTAGGGTTCCTTGTAGCTACCTACTGAACAGCAAAACACTGCACACTGAAAGCTGGTTCTTG
This sequence comes from Orthosia gothica, assembly GCA_949775005.1. Lineage (NCBI taxonomy): Eukaryota > Metazoa > Arthropoda > Insecta > Lepidoptera > Noctuidae > Orthosia > Orthosia gothica. The sequence goes on along the minus strand of OX459043.1, from coordinate 17,994,940 downwards.
GTGCAATAATGAGTATCGATTTAATTGGCATTTAAAAGCTGAAAATAATCAGTACCGCAAGTATCAATCCGAAATTACCCCTCCACCTTTCCCGGACAATGGTCTGTTTTCATCCACGAGGTATTCCACACAAAAAGAAATGTACCCACTAAATAGGTTTGGGAAACGTTAACAATATTTGTCTTCCTCTTACTATTCTCAAAGTGAATCAATTGATACAACTTTAATCCGAACATCTAACAGACCCGAATTCGATGAAAAAACAAAGTAAAAACGTGACGAGGTGAAGATTAATCGAATTGGGTCGTATACAGTACAAAATAACTAAAGTTTTCTTCGAATTTTCGCAAAGAAAATTAGAAGGAAAATAAAGTAGAGCAGTGTTTATGAAAGGACAATTTGGAATGCACCCAACTAGCAAAAACGTCGTATAATTCTAGTCTTATAAGACTTCATGGTATATAACAGTTATAATAGTGGTATGTAGTTAACTATTTTGATATATAGACGTTTATCTTACGACGGTTCAGTCGCGGGACTGTAATGTCTTAATATAAAGTTGAGTAAACGTTTTCAGGACTAACTTATACAACGTTGTAGAATGGTGTCAGTACATATGTTGAGTAAATGTTTTCAGGACTAACTTATACAACGTTGTAGAATGGTGTCAGTAAATATGTTGAGTAAATGTTTACAGGACTAACTTATATGACGTCGGATAATGGTGCCAGTGCATATGTTGGGTAAACGTTTTCAGGACTAACTTATACGACGTTGTAGAATGGTGTCAGTGCATATGTTGAGTAAATGTTTTCAGGACTATCTTATATGACGTCGGATAGTAGTGTCAGTGCATATGTAGAGTAGACGTTTTCAGAACTAACTTATATGACGTCGGATAGTGGTGCCAGTGCATATGTTGAGTAAAAGTTTTCAGGACTAACATATATGACGTCGGCTAATGGTGCCAGCCATGACGTTTATTGGACAATGTATTGGTCATATTAACGTTTCGGTTTAATAAAAGGTTTTTGTAAGACAACCATCGTCGTGTGTGTATCTTAACATAACTTTTATATAATTAAAACGCCACTTAAACGTTTGCGTATGACCTTTTTATAACAAAACTATTTTGATCGTATGGAAGACTTACTAAGACTTGTATGCAACTAATATGTTGAATTTCTACGGTTACATTACTTTAAGTAGACTTTTGAATCATTTAAAGGTCAAATCCACACTTTAATTGAACCATTTCTATTTTGTTTTGTCTTTTAAAAAAGGGATAGAACGAATGAATGTTGCCGAAAAAGATTCCGTATATATATTTTTTTTAATTAACATTTAATGTACACAACAACAATAAAATTAAATAATTAACAGTAGCAATGGAACTGTGACAGTTATAACATTTGTTTGAAAAGGTAAAATAAATGCTTCGCCAAGGCCATTTTTCTCTTTTAAGACGTTTTAAATAATTTCAGATCAAAAATTTCTCGATGTCCAAGAACACTACCATAGTTCATTCATATCCTATGTTAGACCTGAAAAAAAAAACATTTAAATAAATTAATCTGGGCTCAACGTACTATTTGATTAGATAGCCATTGACAAGAAAAGAAGATGAATTTATAATCATAAAGGGCCGAGTTAGTTCTCTGTTCAAGTTATGCAATGTTTATTAGATCTGTAAGTAATGCATAAGGAACCCTAAAGTAAACTGAATATGGCCGCGGCGTCATAGACTCAAGAAAATGTATACGACCTTTTTGTTATATTAGTGTTATATAAAGGTCGCTATACAACGTAAACAAGATGGTTGATGCTTTATTATGAAAAAATATTTAGGATAATTAATTAAAACGATTCAAATACAAAGAAATAGAGGAGGGCGTTAAAAACTTCACAAAAACACATATATACATTGTCATAAAACTAAAGTTCCCTGAAAGATTAACACAACTATCATTATCTCACACTCATTTAAATAATGCATAATAAATCGATATTTTGTAATTATGGAAATAGACATTTACTTACCTTTTTTTATTTAAACACCGGCACATTATTTAACAAACGAAACAAAACGGTTGCCGTTGAGCAGTCTTTTGAAAACGTCATTGTAACAGCTATGTGACATAAGCGGTCACCTAAGAGACTCATCATAACCAGTATTGGACCGTAAAGTCGGTCTCTGTACTTTTATTTAACTTGTATACAACGTTTGAACGGTCATTGGCTGACTTCTACTTAACTACTAAACGACAATATTGTCGTGTAATTTGGGCCTAATTCGCGTTATTTATACGTTTATATTTACGTTTATGCGACCAATCTTAAAAACTAGACTCAAAGTGTAAAACGTTAAATTGACTATTATAAAACATTGATTTGTTAGTTGGGCAGTCTCCTTGGTTAGTTGCACTGCGTTCTGCAGATGATGGCACTATTCGTGCCAGTGCGGAGACACTTGACCTCCGGACGGATATTCCGCTACATTTCAAGTGACGTCGATAACCACAACGATTTCGTGGCGATAACGTTCCGGTTTCTAGTTCTCAGTTTGAAATACCGAGTTTTCCTTTTTCTTTACAAACTTTATATTACCTTGTTTTCGTATGATTGTGTATCCGGCAACTAGTAATCGAATTTTCAAGCACTTCCTGGCATCCGATTAAGCTGAAACGTGGCGTACTTATGTGGCTTTGGAAGCATTGCAATAATATTTTGCTGGTCTCATGATGGAGCCGGATGGTGACCATAGCAACTCCTCAATCAGACAAAATAGAACTATCGTGTTTAGGCTCATTGAATGTGTAATTGATATTACATTTTGTCATCATCATCATCATCAGCCTATTAATGTTCCCATTGCTGGGACATAGGCCTCCTCTCTGTGAGAGGGAATGGGCTGTAATCCACCACGCGGGCCCAGTGCGGGTTGGTGGATGTCACATGTCTTAAAATTTTTGATTCTAGTACATGGTGGTTTCCTCACGGTGTTTTTCTTCACCGTTTTGAGAGCCACTGCTCTCAAAACGGTGAAGAAAATCACTCAGGAAGCATCATTTGGTGAAGTGGAACTGATGAAGAAGACCACAGATGGCCACTGGAACTCCGAAATAAAACAATGTATCCTAGTCGTTTGGGCTTATTGGAATGGTCATGAGATGTACTTTGGCTATAAATGACTTTCATGTTAATTGGACGTAACTACCAAAACTAAAAAGAGAAAAATAAAAAACTTTTTAACAAAAAATCAAACCGACTTCCAGAACAAAAAACTACAAAGCAAAAATTAATTTCTTTTCCGAAGTCGGTGTCGAAAAACTGAAAAATATGGATGCAAAAATCACCGACTTCGGAAAATAAATTTATTTTTTGCTTTCTAGTTTTTTGTTCTGGAAGTCGGTTTGATTTTTTGCTTTCTAGTTTTTGTGTTCTGGAAGTCGGTTTGATTTTTTGTTAAAAAGTTTTTACTAAAAAGATTTAAATTCTTTCTAACGTACATGACTTTTTCATATATATATTGACAATTAAGGTACCGTCATGATGTTAATTTCCTTAAACAGTTCCCTTAGAGAATGGCGCCAACGAAGATTGTATATCGCTCTGTTGGCTTGTTTTTGCAGAAGAAAAGACTCAATGTCTGCAGCCCCTCCCCATAGTAAGATACCGTAAGACAATATACTATAAAAGTAACTAAAGAGACCAGCCTCGCGGTATATACATCTGTAAATTTAAGATTTTTCTTACAGCATAAGCTGCCGAACTTAGGCGACCTGCAAGTGATATTAAATGAGGACCACATAACACATTGTAACCTTGAGTCTAGCGTGATCCCCAGAAAACCATTTTATCGACGAAGTCTAGCTTCTTCTTGTTTAATATAATGTAACAATCAGTACTTTTGACATTCGGCAAGGAAAATTTTACGCACTCGGTTTTTTACCATTTAAAACTAATTAATTTAACCAACTGATTAATCATCATTTAGCTCTTATTATACCAATCTTGAACCTGCCGTAGGGCCTTATCTACGTCGTTACTCGTTAATTCACGTCTACTTAATAATTATTAGTATCTAAACTTCAAGAAAATGAAAAAGCTTTTTAACAAAAAATCAAACCGACTTCCAAAACAAAACACAATATAATAACTTTCTTTCCCGAAATCGGTGTCATATGTACTGTAAGGACTTACCATTTGAGAAGGCAACCTGAGTTTCCTGAGTTTCATTTAAATAGCTCACCCTGTCTACCCCCTCACAGTACCCATTGATTTCCGCTTTGTAGTGTTTTCTTTAGTAGGGTGTTAGAGCAGTGGTGGCCCAGTGGTATCGGCCGCGACTTACAAGTTGCAGGTCGTGGGTTCGAGCCCAGGCAGGCGCTTTACTTTGTGTAAATTATTTCTTCACCACTGCTCTCAAAACGGTGAAGGAAAACATCGTGAGGAAACCGGCATCTCCTAGAACCAAAAATTCGAAGAAATGTGACATCCACCAACCCGCACTGGGCCCGCGTGGTGGATTACGGCCCATTCCCTCTCATAGAGGAGGCCTGTGTCCCAGCAGTGGGAACATTAATAGGCTGATGATGTGTTTTGTTTTGGAAGTCGGTTTGATTTTTTCTTAAAAAGTTTTAATTTTCATCTTTTTAGTTTTGGTAGGTACCTCCAATTAACATGAAAATAATTTATAGCCAAAGTACATCTCATGAAGATTCCAATAAGCCCAAACACGACTAGGATACATTATTTTATTTTGGAGTTCCAGTGGCCGTTGTGGTCATCCTCACCAGTTCCACTTCACCAAATGATACTTCCTGAGTGCAAATGATTGCATATTGATGAAAATACCAAAATCGCTATATGTATGCCTATAGTATTTGAGGAGTGTCCTCGATTTCTCTAGGATTCCATAATTAGATCCTGGAACCCTTAGGTAAAATCGGTTCATAAACGACGAAGTTAACGAACACACATAAAATATATATATACGGTCGAATTGAGTAACCTCTTCCTCTTTTGAAGTCGATTAAAAAGTAGTACTAAAAAGAGTTGATACAAATACTGTTTAAATAGAGAGGTTCAATTTGTAGAATATAACGTCAGATAAAACAAAAGCAAACTCTACATAAATTATGGTGATCTAAAAATTCAAAGGTATGTAGAGAAAAACATAAATTAGTAATGTCTTATTGTGATAAAAAAAATATAACATGTTTTATGATAGCACTTAGCTCTTGTTCATATTACCCACATACATTACTTACCTTTTCCCATAGGTATTTCTTAGCTACACTGTAAATCTGTCAAAACTAAGTGCTTATCTGTAAAGCAGGTTTTTTCTAGACGCTATTAGCCTAAATATGAGATATTTTTGCGGACTTTTAGTATGTTTTTTCTGGCAACACACGCAGGTGCTAAACAGATTAAGTAGATCTATGATATTGCCATGGCTAAGCATTTCTCTTACATGTTATATCCGTGAAGGCTTCCCGCTTTTTATGGAGACCACATAAATAGGCTAAGTATATCATCATACCTAGCGGTACCTATTAAGTGCCTGTATACAAAAAATATACATACATACATACATAAACTCACGCCTTTTTCCATGGGGGTAGGCAGAAACTACAGAACGCCACCTGCTACGATCCTTACATACTTCTTTTGCTTCACACACATTCATACATCTAGTCATACACACACGCCGGTTATGGGTACTGCGCACTTGGCCTTTCTGAAGAACATCACCTATAAGGTCTATGTATGTCTTTCTAGGTCGTCCCCTCCCGGCGTTTCCATTCACGTCTGCCTTGTAAATACCTTTCGTTAGTCGACTTTCAAAAAATATATGTGACTATAAAAGCCCGAACTATGGTAATACCTAGGATTTACCGGTAAATCCTAAGATTTACAAAGTCTTACTGGTTAAAGTCCGAAATAATCTACAGTAACCGTTAATTTCGGACTTTTACCAGCAATAGGTCGGTCCATTACAATCCGGTGCCAAAAATCATTCATGTTTCTTTTGATCGCGACCAGAAACTGTACATATTTGGTTACCGGTGCAATCTTTTTGCTAGGGCCGGCATTCCATCACCAGCATCATCATTATATCAGCCAAAAGACGTCCACAGCTGGACATAGGCCTCCCCTAAGCGTCGCCACAGGAAACCGGCAAAGAGATAGTTTATAGTCTGGCTTGGTATAGGCTTTTTATCCCGGTATAATGTTCCCCTGTGGAGGAGCTCGTGGCTAAATAATAACAGCCACACGGGTCGATCTTTAAGGTTAAGCAACGCTTGACGAGGTCGGTCCGTGGATGGGTGACCATTTCAACATACCGAGTTTCCTCCGTGCCTCGGAAAGAACGTTAAGCCGTTGGTCCCGGCTGTCATTTGAAGAACTTTGACAGTCGTTACGAATAGTCAGACGCTTGAGATCTGACACCAGTCTTGCCAAGGGGTACCGTGTTACCCAGTTATAGGGTTGTGGAGGTCAGATAGGCAGTCGCTCCATGTAAAACACTGGTACTCGGCTGAATCCGGTAAGACTGGAAGCCGACCCCAATATAGTTGGGAAAAGGCTAGGCAGATGATGAATGTTCCCCTGTGATGATTAAACACTTATCAAACGGGCGAAGTCGCTGGCAGGAGCTAGTATGAACTATTTTTTTAATAAAACCTGCTGTTAGTGCGTTTAATATGCAGATGTATTTAGCATTCACCTCCCTAAAAAATGGTTGTTAATTGATAAATTCCCTGCCTGACCAAATAAACTATTTCACGCCACAGTACTTCTCATCGCCCATTGTACACTTACCTTTATAAATATTTGTCATGTAAACTCCTATTATAAACGTGCAAGTTTGTGAGGATGGATAACCGTGGATGTTGTGACTCTTTCACGCAAAAACTACTGAATGAATTTGGATGAAACTTTACAGAAATATAGCTTATACATCAGAATAATACAGGCTATAACTTATAAAGATATTGGGAGTAGTACTCATACAACGAGCGGCATATATAATAAACTAGCAGACGCCTCGCGGTATCACCCGCGTAGTTCCCGTTCCCGTGGGAATACAGGGATAAAAAGTAGCCTATGTCACCCGGGGATAGTGTAGATTCCCAACGGTAAATGATTTTTTAAATCGGTCCAGTAGTTTTTAAGTTTATTCGTTACATACAAAAATACAAATCTTTCCTCTTTATAATATTATAATAAATATAAAAAAAGGAACAGAATATGTATGAAAATATCTGTGAAGTGAATTAACGGGACCTTAATGAGGGGGTGGTGAAACAGGACCTAAGAAGAAGAAAGTAATGTAACCTCTGTCAACGGCCTCCATATCGACGGTAGTCTCTATCATCTGCAGGAATTTGCCGAGGTCTTCATTCAGCTCTGATATAGGTTCAGTGATTGACGAATGAACGGTCGCGTTCTCTGCTTCGGCTAGACAACGTAGCAGGGATGGCAGTCTGTTGATAGCCTGGAATTTTTATATTGTTGTGTTATTTAATTTTCTTTAACTATGAAGGTTTTGTAATAAATATGTAAGCGACCCAACCTTTCTCGTTAAGTTTAAAAATAATGGCAGTTTATTGACGTTACCATACGTTCCGATTTGGGCGGGACAGTCCCGCTTTCGGGCTGTCTGTCCCGCTTGTCCCTAGCAAGGGCAAAAACGTCCCACTTTTGCATACCGACCAAATGATAATTTAATTTAAGTATCTACCTTTTAAGTATTTTTGCGTTCGAAAGCCTTGATTTGAGTCATTTTGATTACCAATACCAACATCAACCAATCGTGATTGTGAATTGTAATGAGCTTCATTTGCAATATTTGTGAATATGTGAGAACCAAGTTCCTATTTATCAAATGAAGGAGTTTTCCTGGTAGTGCTTGTAATACTTTATATCTATACGTAGTAAAGTAGCATTAGTAGCATTAGTAGCATTAGTTTGGGTGAATCGTCCTCATTTATATGAATTAATGTATGTATGTAAATGTTGTAAAACACTTTTTTTAAAGAGTGAGTATGGAGTTTCTTGTCAGTTCTTCTTCATAACAAGCTACTTTGCCAAATGGACGGTGGAATCAATTATGAATACTTTTAAATTTAAATTTTTGACGTTCAAGTAAAGAAGTTTTGTTTGTTTGATTCCTAATTTTTAGGGTTCCGTCCCCAAAGGGTAAAAAAATCACTTTTGTTGTATGGGTGTGTATATGTATACCTACTTAATCTAATGAAAAGTTAAACAGTTTTTTAATTATGGGTCATACGTAAGACAAGACTTTTTGTAAAAAAAAAAACTTAATGATTTAACTTGCGCCTATCAGCGAATACGCCCGCGTGTTAAGGTTCCCCTAGTCGACGACGGCATGAATTATTTTGTGCGCGTGGTTAAAATGCATGCTATCTCATCCGACAACACGTGGGAAAGAGATAGATGCTGTGATAAGCAGTAAGAAGCTAATTCGCGTACGAATTAGCACTTTTGCAAATTTGTATCGAAATGGATGATGATTTAGGACGAAAACGAGCGCGCGAAATTTTATAAACAGACCTTTGGATATCATGAAAAAACGACTTAATGTATTTTTCAAAATAACATTATTTGCATTATTAAATTACTTATCTATCCCTGTATGGAGGCCGTTTTGCAACTTTCCTTCTTCTTATGGTACCTATTTATTTCCGCTATGATGCGTTAAAATTAGTGTTTAGATATGGAACTTTCGACTCTCATAACTTTTTTTTTTTACTTTCAAATACAGGGCTAGTTAATGATGAGACAAATTGATATCATTTTTTTTATTTTGATCGTACATCGTCAAACAGTGGTGTAATCGCCAGACTACGTTTGTATGGAAGAATGATCGACACATGAGATGAAAAGCCTACCTTTGTGCTATTTCAGACTATAACCTATCTATCTATGTGCCAAATTTCTACCAGATGACAGATCCATTCAGCCGTTCTGGCGTGATTGAGTAACATGCATACATCCATCCAAACCCGAGATCTCACGAAAAAAAAAATAGTCTAGTTTAAGCATACCGCAAAAATATGTAAATCCATTTATCTAAATCCTTTTTTTTCTAATCTTAATGGTCATTCATAACTTGTTTTTCGTCAAACTGGCCAGTTTCACGCCAAATTACATATTTTGCAAACTTCTTTAGTGACAAAAATCTTTGCACACTACAGTTTTTTTTTTAATAATTTTCGTCACATTTAAGAATGTGATTTCCTAAAGCCCTGCCTACTTGAACTTGCTATCATTCTGCTACAGCTTACCTCGTGTTTTTGTAAGTACAGCGCCATCTATCCTCAAATAGTTGAACTCAGTGCCAACTTTGTTACTAAGGAAAGTATCTCACTGATTCTTCTATGAAATGTCTTAGAAGTTGTTACAAATCGCACATAGATGGCAGCATAAAATACTTTCGTTAGCTTTCACTGTAGTTGTAAGAAAACACTTTGAACATGTTGTGACTTGTGATATTAAAGTTTATTTTTAAACAAGACACTGAAACTATTAAGGGTTAACAGGGACTTAGGGTCATTGGTCCCTGAAGTATGATGATTCCTAGATAGATAATGAATGAATAAGTGTAAAAATAGCTACATTTTTTTAAGAAAACTGGTGAGCCAGTGCTAAGAAGGACTACATGTTTCATTCATGTGACGCTGTTTTAAAACAGAACTTACAACCTTTTGCTTAGGAATGAGAAAACACTTAGAGATTTTCAGTTCCCTTTTGTGTAGGTAGGTACCTACCTACCTTTTTTTATTTAATCTTGGCTATTTCTATTTTGTTTTTCGTCAACCGGTCGAACCGGTCAGTTTCACGCCAAATTAAATATAGAAACCTACACAAAAGGAAACCGAAACTTCTTATTCCTAAGCAAAAGTTTGTAAGTTCTGTTTTAAAATGGCGTCACATACCTACTACTCAAACGTAATTTATGAGTGATGACACAGATAATATAAAGCAGCGATGACAAGCATTACCCAGGTAGTTGATACATAAAGGTTCTAAGTACCGTTCCTCATAAAGTAGGTCCCTTACATAAATCTTTCAAGCTAAGTACATTACTGTTGTACGATAACTTACCTACGTCTTACCACACCTGTCTACACTACGCAGTCTTTATAAAATAAGGCTAGGGTGATAAGTTATTTCATAATGCTGCTGCCTAAATTTAGGATCAAATCCAATACATGTTATTTCTAGAAAGACCTACTCTGATACTAGTATACTATAGGTATATGAAGGTACGTCTCGGGTATCCTTGTTACCAATAAGTACATCTTTAGGTACAGTTGCACCGATTGTTTTTTAGTAAGTAAACAATCTGTATGTATATACTTTTATCTATACTTAGATAAGCTCGTTTTGTTAGGTATCTATGTGTTAAGAATGGGATCCGAAAAGCTATACCTGATTACAGTGATAGGTTACGGCACTATAAGATGATTAGCTTAAAAGTAAGACGGATCAATGTTGACTTACTTATACTGCACAAAATTATAAATGGTTCCATAGATGCGCAATTGATAAACTATTTAAGCTTTAGGACTAGCAAACGTAGCAAGCGACATCATTCCATTTTTCAATTGCCTACATCTACCTTAAATACTACCTTTAATTGCTCCCTAACACGTATGGCAAGGCTATATAACGAAAGGTCCAATTTGACGGATTACCCTATCGATGTTTTCTCTATGAGTTTCGCTTCATACAGACGTTCCCTATATAAACAGTGTGAACAATGTACGTCTATATGGCTCAATTTGTTTTGTATTTGTAGTGTTCTAAAGTTAGGTCTACTGGATACACTTTTTATTCTTACTTTGTCTCTAATATTCATTGTGTCAATGTCATGCATACCTGTTATTTGCATGGTTACTGAAATGCCGATTTTCGATGTTATTTTATTTGAATTGTCAGTGACAGTGATGTTGGTGTGCTTATTATGAATAAATAAATAAATAAGTACCTAGTTTTTTAACACAGATATAAGAACCTATAACTATTAATATGGACGGGCATAGGTACTACTTCAATCCTGTTACATAATGTTAAAACCAGAAAACAAGTTGAAATCAATTTCGCGTAGACCTTCTACGAAATGCGTAGCATGATACGCTCCTAACGTAGCGCGTAGCAGTATTTTCGTAGTTCGTTGTCATAAATTATTGTAATGAAAAAAAATACATAAAAATATTTATTTTGCAAATCGGCATTTAAACACTATTACACCTCAGTCTTTGTTATCAAGTTAATAAAAGAGATTTTGATTTTTATTTGATTTTAAAGTGACCCTAGATTTTACATGTTCTTCTCCGTGCAGATGTATGTTTTGGAACGTGAAAACCACTTCTACTATCAAAATAACTGACCGATGCCTTGACAGTTCAAAAGTGCCTGTAAATGATTTGGTTGAAAATACTTTGAGTAGGTATTTCTTCTTCTACTTCACCACTTTCTGTTACTCGAGGTCAGCTTTCTTAGTCCTAAGGCGCCTGTTGTTCCGCTTATAAGCATCGTCAGTAGATATACCGCACTTCTTCATCTCTTTCTGAGCACTCGTCATCCAAGATACTCTCCCTGTACCTACCTCTGCCTCTCTTATTTGTCATCATGAAGTCGTCTCATTATTTTTATAAAACACCCCCTGTAAGTAAAAAATAATCATTCCTAGAGCCTTTGACTAGAATTGATCACAAGTACTAACCAAAGTGGGTTGATGAGTGGCTAATCCAGTTATATTCTTTTCTGTTGAAGAATTTAAAATGAATTACAACATGGTGAAGTAATACTTTACACCATGGAAGCAAGCAGAAACTAAAGAACGCTATCTGGTATAGTATTTTACAATCCCTTTTTGCTTCGTTCACATTCAAACATCTCATTCTCTTTTGTGTCATCATGGAGAACTCTGGCAATGCCGAAAGGGTTGAATGGGAATGGTGAAATATGGAAATAAATGCTTTGACTATGAATAAACAAAAACCCTGTAACGTTTATTTTAGCTTCACTATCGTAACTTATCAGCGACGGCGTTCATCACAAGTATTTACAACTGCCGCCATCATTCATTTTCACTAGATAACCAGTCCACCAAACTTCCTAGACTTAATAAACAACACATAAATAAAACCATGTCAGAATTACAGTTTTAGTTATGGTATCCATACATATATGTATTTACTTAGGTACCCAGAAGGTTTTCTCCGTACTTACATAGGTAAATATCTTCTGCCAGCGGTTTTACCCACGTGAATACTGAAAACTATCCTCTATTCTTATCCAGGACATTGTCTACCCGTGTGGCAAGTTTCATCTAAATCCATTGCCCGTTTTTCTTTTTTTAGGGTTCCGTACCCAAACGGGACCCTATTACTGAGACTCCGCGGTCCGTCTGTCTGTCACCAGGCTGTATCTCATGAACCGTGATACCTAGACAGCTGAAATTTTCACAGATGATGTATTTCTGTTGCCGCTATAACAACAAATGCCGCTATAAAAACAGAATAAAATAAATATTTTAGTGGGGCTCCCATACAACAAATATGATTTTGACCCGTTTTTTTGCGATAATGGTACGGAACCCTTCATGCGCGAGTCCGACTCGCACATGGCCGGTTTTTTTTATTTATTTATCGTTAAACTCGCGTTAGGCCACTATCTCGCCTGTTGGTAAGCGATGATGTGGTCTACGGTGAAGCACGCTTGCCTAGAAGTAACCTATTCACTCTTGACTTAAAGACTACAAGGACTCGCAAAAAAAGAAGGTCTTCCTATGGAAACAAAGACTCTGGCAGAGGAATCGACTCCATAGCCGTACGCACGATGCAAGTATTCGTCATGTCGTTCTATGTCGTTTGTAGTAAGTTATGTTGTGGTGGCCCAGTGGCTAAGACCTCGCCTCTCGTGCTTGAGGTCGTGGGTTCAAATCCAGGCAAGTACCAATGTGACTTTTTCAAATCATATGTACTTTCTAAGATTATCTTGGACATCGCTGACAACGATGAAGGAAACATCCTGAGGAAATCAGGACTTATAGTCGGTATTTGTAAATTTTTCCTCCATTGGTGTAATTGCTGCAAGGCGTTCCAGTGCGAGGGTAAAAAAAATTAAAAAAATTGCAAAACGCTTTGTGCGTATGGGTGGGATGTCCACCGATGCGACGTGACAAGACAACTAGCAGACAGAGTTACTTTCACATTCATAATAATAAGGATGCTCACAATGTTTATAAATAAGATCCTGGTTTCGTCACGAAGTTGTTCAATACAGTGTCACAATTCACGCAGACTGACTTCGGATTTTTTGTGGATCATGAAAAAATGTAGAGCAATTATTTAACTACTGATCTCCAAAGTTGAAGTAAACAACACTCAATGAGCATATTTCACTTTCTAGATATAAAAACAATTAAACAACAATCCGAATGTTTATTTCAGTTGTTTTTCCAACAAGTTTCGGATACCAACCGACTGAAAAACGCAAACAAGGAAACAAATAGCAATAAAAACGACAACTACTAGCGTTTAGGTTTCCGGTCGCGACGCTCTCACTTGGTCACTCGAACTGGAATAAATTGTAATATCGCTCAAAGTCATGGAGTATGAAGAAATGGAGAGCTTATGTATGGTGATCCCCGGTCACGGAAAACTCAACCTCTTCGGCTTTGAACAGAGTGGTATAATATTGTGCAAGTGAAAGTTTGATTGATATGTCTTGACCCAAAGTCACGCACAGCTAAGGAGTGGAATTGCCTGCGGGAGTCTTTGTTTCCTGATAGCTACAACCTTGGGGTCTTTAAGTCAAGAGTGAATAGGGTTACTTCCTAGGCAAGCGTGCTTCTCCGTCGACCACATCATCACTTACCATCAGGCGAGATAGTGGTCAAACGCGAGCCTATCGATAAATAAATAAAAAAAAAGTCATCAGAACCAAATCAACAGTCAACTTCATCAATCGATCCCGAATCATGATGAAGCGACAACGACTAGCTAGTTAAAGATGTCAACTTCTCTATCGTGTATCACTTTATTTTTAAATTCTTGCATTTTTTGGTATTATCCTCGACCAAATTACATCAAGATTACCATGTCCAACAAAAACTACTTCCAACCTCATCTACACATCAATTATCTTATTTCTTTCTTTTCCTTGATTTTATTTATTTATCTCTTTAACTTTCCAAACTAAGCCTAGCCCACCATTCTGATCCATAAACAAGAATCACACCACAAACATGCCAAAGAACTGCGCACTCCATTCGCGTAACATCTTGCTCCAAAAAACAGCAGCCCTCTCGCACGGTGATTTATTGTATAGGCGGTTATTTATCAAATAAGCGAGGCGGGCGACGTGGCTGCTCGTGGCCCGTGGGCCGACGGGCGACGACCGCGCCTTCCTCGTTTTTAATACATTTTTCCGAGTTTTTGTATCGTCAGCGAGATAACGAGGCGTTAGGATACATTATACGAGTATGCGCTTCTTTTAACTTGGGATGTGACGGTGTCTTGTGAATCGTGTCTGATTACAAGAGGGAGAGATTTGTCGTGTTCTCTTGGGGTTTTTTAGAAGATTTACAATGTTAATTTTGGCAAGAAGAGTCGAATTTAGTCAAATATTAGCTAAGTAAAATATTTTCAGTAAAACCTGCACGAGGTGAGTAGAGAAGAGTGTATGGCGATAAACTAGAAAGAGGCTTATTCAAATCTGGTAGTAGTTGGTAAGAGACGAGCACTCATGCACTACAATATAGTACTTTGTGGTTTCAGAAAAACTAAGCCATTTGTCACACTGGATGCGTTCTGCGTCCTGCGGTCCGGTCACTCGAAAATTGCCCGCACCAAATTTTCGAGTGACCGGACCGTAGAACGCAGAACGCATCCAGTGTGGCAAAGTCTTAAACCGTTCTAATTTGGTTCTTCTCTCTCGGCAAAAATATGTTTACCTACTAACAGAAATTTGTATCGGATTGATAATACAATATCTTTTAGGTAAGAATGTAGGTACAATTCACGAGAAATTTCAAGTGTAGCGGCAATTCATGAAACCACTTCATAACTTTTGACTCCAACCTCATATCCTTTCTCTGAGAAACCTACACCTCAATATCATTATTTGTTTCATTCACACTTTACCTTACAGTCGCGAAATTGTTCTTTTAGTCTTTACCATAGAGCAAGGAATCTTAGCGCCGGCAGCTAATGATGCCATTGATTATAATCGTGACAATCTAAGAAGTCCGATGACGTTTCTCATTTTGCATGCCAAAAACGTCGTACGTAAGAAAACTGAAAAATCAAATTCATTATCCTAATTAATTACTATGTTACCCATACACTATAATAACGAGTATCATTCGTAAGCATCAAGTTTAATTATTATTAAGTATTTTTATAGCTGTGAAATCCGAATTCTTAGATTGTCACGACTATAGGTGTTAATAATATTCGTGCCAACGTGCGCTGGGCAAGGTTTCGGCTGTCATAGCTATAAATAAACTGCTATCGCTGAAAACCAGCGCTGTTGCGCTGTCTCACGCAGCATTATGCTGAGCGATGGCTGGTATGCGCGGATGAGACGCATACTTTCCAGATTTGTACATAATTTTATGCATCCTGCTTGGCGCAAATAAAGACTTCTTCTTTCATTGTTTTCTATAGTCGGAACTGACACGGTTAAAGGTCAATTCGGAAGAGTATAGTTCTCGCCAAACTTCTTGGCCGCCCTGAATTTGGCTACAATGGCTGCGCAGTAGTAAATCTCATACAAAAACAGCACCGTTTCGTGCTTCACGCATGCGGAAAGCCAACTTCAGGGCGGCCCAGAAGTTTGGCGAGACCTTTAAACAGTAACACTCACTGACACGCTTGCTTTGTATGGACAGTTTTGACAAGGCCGTCTCAAGCAGTGTCCGCAGGAGCGTCTCGCTACTCTGTGGTTTACATTTGCGTGTGGCACAGTTCTCATAGTTCTCATCGAGATTTTCAGCTGAATTCAGCGTTTCTTTACGACGAAGGAACATTGTGAAGATAGTGTATCGCAAGTTTATTGTTTCGCACTTTATTGTTATAGGACAGCTGATAATGTAATGATATTTGTATAGAAATGAGCAGAATATTTCTAGGATTCTGCTAAAATTATGCTTAGATAAAATATTCTGTGAGTACTAAAGCGTGTCGGAAAATAGACTAAATTCTAAACTAAACCATTGGGAGCAGCAAACACAAACACAATTTAAATAGGACCTAATATCGAATTTTACTGATAATCCTAATTATTATCTTTTTACTAAGCCTATGTCCTTGGACAAAATTTGAGCCTATTTTTCCCTACGTGCCGCGTTTTTAAGTTTGAAGAGGCAGAGTTGCCTGAGCTACCTCTGTTCACACAAGAAACGATCCCTTTTGCTTCATTTTAAAAATTTTAGCTGATTAAGGTGAACGCGCACCTAGACGCACCGCAAGAGCCGCACGAACCGCAGTCATCGCAATTTTACTGAAATGCCGATCGTGCGGCGCTGATAGATGCGCGACGCCCACTGCTGGGACACAGGCCCCCTCTCTGTGAGAGGGGATAGGTCTTAATCCATTACGCAGGCCCAGTGCAAGTTGGTGGATGTCACATGTCTTCGAATTTTTGGTTCAAGGATATGCGGGTTTCCTTACGATGTTTTCCTTCACCGTTTTAGAGCAGTGGTGATACAATAATTCACACAGTAAAGCGCCTGGGTTCGAACCCAGGACTTACGTCCGACGTATGCAACGTCGTATGAGCAATGGTAGCCCAGTGGCTACCACTGCTCATACGACGTTGCATACGATTGTACGGCTCCTGCGGCGCGTCTAGGTGTGCGTTCATCTTTATAAAGACTTAAGGACGTAAAACAATATCTTAGGTACTTATTAGCATACCTGAACTAATAGCATAGTTTACATATCATTATCAACAATGAATGACAATGGTATTATACCTGTAACTGTTACGAGCCACACAATGAATTTCCATAATAATATGTACTTAAAACTATTGTGTTGTATGTGTGTAAGTATTGTGTGAATACTACATCAATCTCGATTGCACATAATTCTCATTTAATCATCATTCATTGCTAATCTGAAGTTATGGTCTGAGTAATTAAGCTCTCTTATCTTTGAATAGTAAGTATGTATAACTGTGATTAATTTAATTAACTTTCACTCATGTATTCTCTTTTAATTTTTTTTTTAAACACGTAGCATTAATAATCATCTTATTAGTAATAAGTGGATAATGTTGCTAGTAGTATAATAAGTATTTTGTTTAATTAGATAGTATGTATCACATTTAATTGTACTCCTGTTTTTTATCCCGAAATAAAATAAATAAATAAATAAACATAGCTACTATTTAACTGTACTTAGGTATGTAGGTTAGGTTAGGTTGTATACTGTAGGTATGTAGGTTAGGTTGTATACTGTAGGTATGTAGGTTAGGTACGTACGAGTATTTCAAAAATACGAGTACTAGTACGAGTACGGGTACGAGTATTGTTGTTTTCGTGTGCAATCTTGAAACCCACACGAACGTTTAAAATTAAGCTACCTAAGAAAACATCGTGTACTTACTTATCTAACAAAGAAACATATGCACACCGCACCGGTTTTATGTCCAATTCATACGCTGTGTCAACAATAAAACTCTGGAACGCGCTACCCTTTGGCATTAAAAACGCTGAAAGCAAGTTTACTTTTAAAAGAAAGGTTCGTGACCACTATTTGAGTCAGACTAAATAGCTCTCATCTAGAGGTAGAAGTCTAGTCATATTAATTATAAATAGGTTTCTCGTTTATTTATTTTTTGATTGGTATATATTAGTCTATTTTTATTTGTATATGTGTATTATTATATGTAAGTATATACATTTTCGTATACAAGTTGTTTTTTTAAATATTATTTTGTTGTACCCATTCACATCGTTGTCCTTTATAACCCAAAGGTTGACTGGTAGAGAATGCCTTGTGGCATTAAGTCCGCCTATGTACCACTATTGTACATGAAGTTTAAATAAATAAATAAATAAAATAGAGCCAAACAAAGATTCCAAGCACATGCAACGGAATACATGGCAACAATAGTCTCGAATGACAAAGCTTTTGACCTGAAACCTGAAAAATAATAACAAAGCAAACGAATAATTGTTAGTCGGACGGAGGATAACTACATTTCATTGTTTTTCGAACACGAGGTGAACACAATATAAAGCCCTTTCAGAAATGCGTGGACAAAACGGGCAATGCCGTCGTATTTTGACAGATATTCCTTTTGTTACCCGGCTGCAAGGAAAGGGTTATGTTTTTCGCGCGTATCTTGTACGTATGTATCTTTGTAATATTCTTTATTACCTCGTATATTTCAAACTACTTGATGGATTTTTATAATTCAGACATCGTTAAATAGGTCTTGGCCGCCCAAGTGGTATTAGATAGGTGCCGTTAAAAAAAAGGAACAGGACGGATTTAGGCCGCCATATTGTGGGGGTTGCATTTTTTTTAAAATTCGAATCCCATCGAGTTGATTACAAAAATACCACTTATCTGTTTAAAAACATTGAAAAAAACCGGCCAAGTGCGAGTCGGACTCGCGCACGAAGGGTTCCGTACCATTATCGCAGAAAACGGCACAAAAATCACGTTTGTTGTATGGGAGCCCCCCTTAAATATTAATTTTATTCGGTTTTTAGTATTTGTTGTTATAGCGGCAACAGAAATACATCATCTGTGAAAATTTCAACTATCTAGCTATCACAGTTCATGAGATACAGCCTGGTGACAGTGACAGTGACGCGGAGTCTTAGTATTAGGGTCCCGTTTTTACCCTTTGGGTACGGAACCCTAAAAAAGTAGGCAGCTAAAAAGTTGTAAATAAAAAAGTTAATAAAATCAAAAAACCCGACGCAAAGATGTAAACAAGAAGAAAAGTATGCTGTGCAGTCGGAGGATATTTATAGTTTTGGTCAGCCAGCTCGCGAATATGTATCCTCCGACTGCGCACCATGATTTTCTTATTGTTTACATATTTGTTGTTGTTTTGCTTTCTTTTTAGATTCTGTATGGTTTTGTGATTAGATTTGAGTTTAAATATAGAATTATCATCATCATCATTTCAGCCGAAAGACATCCACTGCTGGACATAGGCCTCCACCAGGCGTCGCCATATTAACCGATCCCTTGCGTCTCGCATCCAGCGGATTCCCGCAACAATCGGTCCACCTAGAGGGAGGTCTTCCAACACATCGTCTTCCGGTTCGCGGTCGCCACTCTAGAACTTTACGGCCCATTGCCACTTAAGATGATCTTTCGGGCAATGTCGATATCCCTGGTTTTGTAGCGGATGTCTTCATTTCTGATTCTGTCACGCAAGGCAACTCCGAGAATAGCCCTCTCCATTGCCCTTTGGGTGACTTTAAGCCTTCTGATGAGGCCCATTGTGAGCGGCGACGTCTCAGTAACATAGGTTAATATAGAATAAGGAAAATAAATTAGCTTGCCTCGTGCCTTGAGGCTGGTAGGAATAATTTTATTTTAGTACTTATTACAACTTTATAAAATTTCACTCTGTAACTTACACATCATCTGCCTACCCTTTTTCCCAATTATTGTTGGGGTCGGCTTCCAGTCTTACCGGATTCATACCTGAGTATCAGTGTTTTACATGGAGCGACTGCCTATCTGATATCCACAACCCAATAACAGGGTAACACGATACCTCTTGGCAAGACTGGTGTCAGATCTCAGGCTTCTGACTACCCGTAACGACTGTCAAAGATCTTCAAATGATAGGCTAGGACCAACGGTTTAACGTGCTCTCCGAGGCATGGAGGAAACTCGGCATGTTGCAATGGTCACCCATCCACGGACCGACCTCGTCAAGCGTTGCTTAACCTTGAAGACCGAACCGTGCGGCTGTTATTATTTAGCCACGAGCCTTCTAACCTGTAACATTCACAAAAACGAAAAAAGTTTTTGTACACAACCAAGAACCAACTTCACAATAGGACAAACATGTATCTTGAAGAATGATTCTTATTTTAAAAGCATTGTAGTCAAACAAAATGGTTATTTAGTTTTCTATACGCTTTTTATTTACTTTTAACTTTCTAAGTTATCCCTAAACTTCATAAAGTCATATTAAGGACAACCCCTGTTGTCTCCCCTCGCCTCGATTTATTTATAGAAAGCATTTCTTGCAAATATGTATGGATCTGTCTGCAGTTTCGTATCTAATTTCAATATACTCCCACATTTGACTATTTATAGTGGTCGTTATCGGACCCCTTGTTAGTAAATAATAGTTATAAATGTTATTCAACTTACATGGCGTTCTTTAATTTGAAAAAGAACACGATTTTCATTGTTTTCGTGGCAATTTTAAATCTATATATTTTTTTCCGACTGCAAGGAAAGGGTTAAGTTTTTCGCGCTTATGTTTGTTTGTTTGTATGTATGTAATATTCTTTATTAAATCATATCTTTCAAACCGCTAGACCGATTTATATCATTAAGACATCTTTGTATACGTCTTGACCGCCCAAGTATTCTTAGATAGGTGTAACAAACATGGCGGACTTTGGACGCCATATTGTGCGGTCCCAATATAATTTTTTCTTCCAAACCCATCGAGTGGGGTATCAAAATAAAGGGATTTGAGAGTTAATTACAAAAATATATACCACATAAATATATTTAAAAGAAATTCGAAAAAATAATTATACCTAACTAAAAAGTTATGAATAAAAATGAAAATTTACTACCAAGATGTGAAAAATATTTATTTTATTTTTAAATTACCTTTTTTTCAACAAGAGGAATTAAAGTACTTAATTAGAAAAGCTGCATCAGTCCTATGGGTTTTTTGGCTTGTCCTTCATACAGAAACTTTATTACTATTCTTTGGTGTCTATGATACTTTACCGCAACTAAAGTGCCGTCCGTCTAAAACCAGCCTTATAATTGAACGGAAGCCTGATATTCGCGCGTGGGTAGTTGTCTACAAACTTTACCTACAGTTTCTTGCTAAGGGCTAATTAATCTGGTTTTCATTGCAGAATATTAGTTTCCTCTTGAGGACGTCTAATTAGTGTAATAATAACAAAATATGATGTTAGTCAACTAAGGTCACTGTGCCCGCCTGCGCACTGAAAGTTTATCCGAAGTTTAAAAGAAAAGAAAATGCTTTTTTGCAACAATATTATCGTATAACACAGTAGGAGGATTAACTGTAAATATGTCTAGGTCACTATCTCACCTGATAGTAAGCGATGATGTGGTCGACGGTGAAACATGCTTGCCTAGAAGTAACCTATTCATACATACATACATACATAAACTCACGCCTTTTTCGTAACCTATTCGCTGTTGACTTAAAGAACCCTAGGTTGTAGCTATCGGAAAACAGACTTCAGCAGGGAATACCACTCCTTAGCTTTACGATAAAAGTATTTCCAAAACGTTTAGTGTGTATGGGTGGGATGTCCACCATGTAACGATGGCGCATCGCCGTACGTCTTGTATTCCTTTGATGAAACGGGCTAGGCGGAATTAGATCGTGCAATTCCATCGCACACTCCCCGAAATGTAACCGATAAAAAACCGACAAGTTGGCAACTCGGCGACGATGTTGACGAACGACGGTGACCAGTGCCTCATTGCCGATGAGTCTCTTGGCTCGTTTTTCGATCGACTCTGCATCAAGCTTGTATTTGGCCGATCCGTTCAAGATATGAGAACAGTACTCCATGCAAGATAGATCTTGCGAACTTAAGCAGCTGCTCTGGCGTGAAGTACCGTCTCATTGCACCTTCGCAACTTTTTGGCAGCCAGTTGAGCCGTTGTCTCAATATACACTTTATTCAGGGGCTGTAATAGGTGCTTATATATTCTTATTATATTTGCTCGCAAATCTACCTGTTTCTTCTATTTACAATTAAAATTCAATACACGAAGTGAAAGTCAATAATTGCAAATAATTACCTTTACAGTACGTTTAAAATTATCACAAAAATATAAACAACATCTGGAAACGTACAGGAGTCATAATTAAAATGAACTCAACAAGCTTGTAGGGATGTCCCTTGCTTGCATACTAATGAACTGATATACTCATTACCGTAGCAAGATCGGAGATTCTCAGCACAATTAATTGATGGCTGTTTTAAATAAAAATATTATCAGTAAAATAATGCTCATTGAGCGAATGTAAACAGTGTTTAAGTAATTGTACGGTCCTTGGACACATGATTCTCTGTTATTTCCTTTACCTAATTGCTATTGATTACAGATTTACCTTGTAATATGGTATATTTGTGTTAAGGAGCGCACTGAGAGGATTCACTTGTAATGAGCATTCGACGTCGAATATTCGAGTGGTGTGGACGTTGAGCCGAGCGTTACAAAGCTTACCGTTGTGGACGTCGCAACGATTTTCGCGGAAACGGCTCGCATTCGAATGTTCACGCAAATAATGGCTTATCTATCGATGTCTTAATTATATAATTCGGTCAAGTGGTTTAAAAGATATGAGGTAATAATGAATATTACATACATACATACAAACAAGATACGCGCGAAACACATAACCCAGCCGGGTAATAAAAAATCTTTGTTACTTTTTAGTTTTCACTTTGTTGTGTTTTTATTTGGAAGTCTGTTGTATTTTTTTGTAAAAAGCTAATAATTTTTCACTTTTTGTTGTTCATAATGGACAAGTTCTATTTATCTATATTGCCCACAGTGATGCCAGACAGAATAGATTACTCGAATAACATGTAACTTGAACATAGCCGTTTGTTGAAATACCGTCGCCTACTAAGAATCACGATTTAAATTATCACAAAACTTCGATTAAAAATAAAACACCTAACCAAACACAGCTGAATAGGCAACCTCTCTATTTGTGGTAGCTAGAGCAGTAAAACTTATGCAATTTGTGTTGTGTTGCCCGTTACGCTCAGTATTTGGAGCTCTATGATCAATGCACTAAAGCTTGAAATAGAGTGCATGAACTAAAAAGATCTGGCGCTGTAAACAAAAATGAAAGTACAGTTCAGCGGATGATACAAAAAGGTGGATCTTATACTTAAATATAGACATTTAATTCGTAACAGACGTTCTAAATGAAGCCTTCTATCAGCTGCGTTGGTGGTGTAATGGTCAGCATAGTTGCCTTCCAAGCAGTTGATCCGGGTTCGATTCCCGGCCTACGCACATTTTGCTGCTGCTGTTGCAAACAGCATTTCGTCTGCAATTTTTTTTGTAGAAATTTTGACGAATGGAGACTCGTTTTGATCGTTCTGAATTTTTACAAGTAGGTAGGTGGTAGGAACACAATTTCTAAGGTTTTCTTTCTTTCTTTTCTTATTGGTTAAGGATGCGGGTATCCCCCCTGGAAGTGCAAAGCACTGGCTGGTCCGAACGATTTGGACCCTGTGTGCATGTGTGTGGAAGACTTTGGGCTGAATTATGCCTTTAAGATATTTCACGAAAAGGTACCTAAAAGTTAATACTACCTTTACTGTTCTAGATTTCCTACTCAGCACAGTTTTATTGGTCTTAATTTACGAGATATTCACATACTCGGCGGTACTAACATTGCCAACTTATTACAGAAAGGGCTATATTATGTAATGTCACAATCTTACGGTCGTAAACACGGATATTATTAGTCGTAAAAATAACCCAATATACACAATATGTTCACTGGGCTATATTTTTTACGATCAAACAAAGAAGGTTAATACGAGCAAGTGAGTTTGGTATAGGCAATTATTCCTGGTATTTATGTGAATATTAAAAACTACTTTACCAAGAATTTATTATCATATATATTATCACACTTATTTAATATAAAATTTATCTGAAAAAATTTATGCAGGTATTTTTTTATGGGAATTATTGGAGTAAGGCTTTAGACAGACGGACTGCATTTTAACTGCACTCCGACTGCAATTTTGCAGTTTGAATGCAGTTAGTACGACTGCAATAAAACTCCATGCAGTCCGATTGCAGTTGTATTGCAGTCGTACCAACTGCACTTAATCTGCAAATTTGCAGTCGGATAGCAGTTGGTCTGCAGTCCGTTTGTCTAGAGCCTGAGTCAATTTATTTAAGAACTAGCTTCTGCCAGCGTCTTCGCCCGCGTGAAAAGTGTTTTATCATCACAAGGGAACATTCTACCGGGATAAAATGTAGCCTATTTGCTATTCCTGACTATAATCTATCTCTGTGCCAAATTTCATCCAGATCCGTCCAACCGTTTGAGCATGAATAACTTAAAAACATACAAACACACACTCGTAAACTTTCGCCTTTATGATTAATATTAGTGTAGTGTGATGCAAAATGTATTTTCCCATTCAGTGATGACATAAGGTAGATAAAATAGAATACCTACCGATCTGATTTTGTCGTGACCGTCACTGAACTCAAATAGAAAGTATTAATCTTTTCTCACCACAGAATTCACACTTTTTGCAACAAAGCAAAACCAACCGGCAATAAAAACCAAAAAAGTTTTACAAGTTTGCATTAGCCGGGTATAAATCATTGAATAATTGATTCCTATCGGCATTCATCGCCGTTATCATTGAAACTTTATTGCTCGTGATAATAAAATGCGTCCCGCAGGCGTAATCATAAGTTCGATGAACTTTCCTATCAGAAGCGCCTACCCTTCCACTCCCTCTATTACAGGATACCGTAAAAGATATTTGTTATGCGTTTAGTTCAGCCTAATGGCACTATTGCCGAATCTCCCTGAATGAAGGGTCTCAAAACATCCAACCCACTTTAATGTTCGCGTCCCTTTCCATCAAATCGATACCACAGTAAAATATACAAACAGTATGGAAACTACCTACAAACGCTCGAAACGGCACACTCACACAAACGTACGCACCGACGATACCGCTCGGGCACTTTTGAGGTAATGTCAGTACTGTGTGCCGCGTGGCGACGAGTGGTCACTTATGTGTGTGTTAGTGTGCCGTTTCGAGCGTTTGTTGGTAGTTTCCATACTGTTTGTATATTTTTACTGTGTCGATACTTGGCTGTAACTGTACACTTACTAAACGAGTATTTATATAAACAAGTCTCATATTTATGGTTCAACAAAAACTTGCCTTAATTACATACTTATTTCTCACTCCATATTTTTTATAATTTATATTTCATACTTACATAAATATCATAAAAAACTGTAATAAGTAAAAATACTCGAATTTCGGTTTTGGCTGTTGAGACCTGGTTCCGCATAATGAGATATACAGGGTGTGCCAATTTAGGTCCAGTTTCAACAACTTGTTTACGAGATAAGAGGAATGTCAAACAAAATTAATGACACGCCACATTTGCTTGAATATTATCATAATTTAGATATCCAATATTTATTTATGTGTTCATAATATGTGTGGTCACAAGATGGAAATCAGTATAGTTAAGTACTTATAATTAAATATAAAATTATTAGATCCAACATTTTTAATACAAGATCATAACGACCAATTTGTTCACACCCATTTATAAAAACCACTATCATCATCTCATTCCATTTATAAAAACCATCTCGTCTGAAAAAAATGCTCACCATGGTTGCAGCCAATTTGTATGTTATTAATTATATTTTGGATAACATAATCCTGCGCAAAAAAGGCAAGTTTTAAGCCAAATTGGTACACATAAAAATAGCTAGATCTACATAAAAATAACTTTAATTAAATTACTCAAATGATTGATAAAGAATTACAGAAAGCTTATACCTGTTTGTCCTTTTTTTTGGGTTGGGAAATCATCCAATGACTTCTCCCCCGCTCTGTGTGAAGCGGGAGGGCGTGTACTTTTAGTGACTAAAACCCACCCGTGTTCCTTCAGTTGCTTTTGCCAGGGTCGCAGTAACTCTCTTTAAAATTTATCTGCGATCCAGACAGGCATCGGCCCTAGCGGACCCTGTCAGTTTGCTGACATCTCCTTGAGGCAAGCGTGGAACACTACGCGCCGTTGACTCGGGTGCTTCCCCCAAACAGGGCAGACCTCCACCGTATGCTCCACCGTACCCACCGGGCGATCCACAAATGGTGACACCCGGGCGTTACCTCCCGCCTTGTGTTGTACAGGAGCCACCCGAAACAGCCGTGCCCAGTGAGGACCTGCGTCAGGTGGAAGGTGAGGACGCCGTAAGCCTCTCAAGCCACTCCTCAAAGAGCATACTTATTTGCCCTACGTAATGATCACTGAGAACTCTATCCTTTGTATTTTGTCGATATCGTCAAGCATGGAAAAGTTCCTATAAAAAGAAGTCCATATTTAAGTAACTTAACTTGTCCATTGTATTTTACAAATATACTTTTCAAATCAAAAATACGAAATCGAAGTGTACTTTCAATTTGTATCGGCTTTATGGACTCAATATAATAAATGAAATTCTCGACTAAAGTAAAAAGGATACCTAATATTTTATTGACGATCCGTTCTTTTGAATAAGTTATGAACGCCAATGTATGGACAGTTGTACAACACAGGAATGCTTTAAACGTTCACCTGTCAGTGATAACGATTTCTACGCGCATCAAAGTCAATATTCGTTACAGTCATAAATATTACACGTCAGAATATATGTCTTGTATTTAGTTAACTAATTATACAATTAGTCAGGCTAACATTAATGAATATCATTTGCGTTTGGTACCATAGTTGACTCACTTTTTTCCGAACACCAGTGTGGTAAGTTTACGTCTACAAAATGACAATTTTTCTTTTCATAATTATTTTAAAGTTGTTCATATTCAGGACTACTTTCACCCCATTAAAGATTGTCAATAAAGGAGATTGCCCATACACAGGCCCCTTATGAGGTATCGTGTCTGCGATTTCAATATTATACAAAAATAGGATTTATATTTTGTGTTATTTTCCATCCGTGTCCTTTACTTTATATGTACAGACAACAACAGATCAGGTTCCGTCACTTGGACATTTGTATGCACCTTATTGCATTGTAATAAGGGTTCATTTCAAGAACAGAAACATCGTATTATCTCGTGAACCCCGCAAAATAAATAAATAATGTTTTCTTATTATGAATATAACATGTTTTTTCTACAGTATACAACGAAATTCATCGATATACAACCATTTTTTCAAAGGGGCCCACGTTCCCTTACAAAATGGGCATTCTCCTTTGTTCACCTTGTATACTTTCATTTCAAACTACTGGAAAATGTTGAACCATGTTACACACCTACCTATGTTTGTATTCTATTTATAATTTACTTCTAATAAAATCGAACATTATGCAAGTGTTAACATTGTAAACGTATAGAAACAACTGTGCAAACAAAAACATATTTCACATGTTTCACATTAAATTGTTACTGATTTAAATAGAAAAGTCGTCGGCGTTGGTGGTGTAATGGTCAGCATAGTTGCCTTCCAAGCAGTTGATCCGGGTTCGATTCCCGGCCTACGCACATTTTGCTGCTGCTATTGCAAACAGCATTTAGTCTGCAATTTTTTTGTTTTTTTGATCGTATTGAATTTTACAAGTAGGTAGCTGGTAGGAACACAATTTATAAGGTTTTCTTTCTTAATTTTCTTGTTCATTAAGTATTAGGTTGATTAAGGATTAAGTATTAGGTTTACACTGCATGCTTGAAACATCCTTTTCATTTTGTCGTTTTTCTCAGGTGGATAATGTTGCTACGGAGTGTTACTTCTTCTTTTCAACTAAAGTCCCTTATCTGCACGCCAACAGCATACCGACTGCAATCGGACTGCACGGTTGGTTTGCAGGTTTTATTGCAGTCGTACTAGCTGCATTCAAACTGTGAATTTGCAGACAGAGTGCTGTTGAAATGCAGTCCGTCTGTGGAGAAGGGTGGTCGTGGTTTGGCGTTTAAAAAGTGCTGATACACAGCATAAACAGTAAAAAAAATCCCTTTCTGTACGCAATATCATCTAATTTTCTTAGAGCACAAGAATATATTATGTGAATTCATGAAGTGGTGTAAAAGTAGTAGTGGAGAACATGAAAATTATGCAGCAATAAAACGAGTAGCAAAACTTTTTTCACCTTCAAAGTTGAATGAGAATAAATTCAAAATGTATCTATTTCCTTGTTAATAGAGTAGGTACACGAGGTAAAGCAAAATGCTTTGAAACTTGAAACGGTCGCAAGCGCTCGCTGGTCGGAGAGACAACTCGCTACAAATAAAAAAAGTAATGCAGGAGTGCATCCGACGGTGAAATCGCAGGATTGCATCTCCAACTCTCGATTTCCAAACAAACTTCTAATAAGAAAAGTTCCACTGAAATAAGATTATTAGTATATTTCCTGACGCCTTGCGCCTCATTATTTACCTCGCTTCGTAGAACCCTAACAAAAGGAAATCATATTGGAGAAAAGAATTCTCCAACAGAAAGAATATTAGAAAAAGGTACTAATTTAACACTCACAGATGAGAACGCAAATTAAAGATAATAAGAATAGGTTTCATGCCATAAGGCGTATATATTCCCCAATGGTAACGCAGTACTGGCCGTGCGCCCGCTCAGAGCCATGATTTACATATGTTATTTCAGTTACGAAGAAATTCTAGCCATAAATTTTTCTGTGTAAAAATATTTTTAAACATCCAAGTCGTTTTGGAGGAGTATCCAAAAGTAGCAAAAAAATATGGTGTTGTCAATAACTTTTTTAAAGCAAAACAGTTACACACAAAAACACATGTTTTACAAATAATGTACATAATAATAATAGCAGATAATATTGGAGTATGCTTTAGAAAGTTACTCATAAGCTCATAAGTAGATCTAAGTAATTTAGCTTTCTGAGACCACTGAACTGAACAAGCCTTTTATCGGACAAAATTATCGCCCGCTATGTAGACAAAGGAGAAATTATACCGAGCAGAGATAGCTTGTCGCACTTAATAAAATCTTTTATTTACAGTTTAGTACCTTCTTATCAGCAATCGTGTGTCTATTAAACGAGCACTGTAGCAGAATCTAACAGCTGTCCGAATTAACACCGAAAAACATCTAAGAATTATCTGTAACATTAAAAGCATTGAGGTGTGCTCGAATATTACAGATAACATGCAGATAACGTCTTAATGTAGTTTGACTACTTGACAGACGGATTAAACACGCAATGAGAGGGCAACAGGGCAAATGTAGCGACCAGAATAACTTGACACTTCATGATGGCGCTAGTTGAACACAGGCCTCTCTTTTGTGGCAATCCCCACGCTCCTATGCCATCCTCATCCAGGTTCTACTCGCGATAGCAACAATTTCATCTGCCCATCTCGCTGCTAAACGACCAACTTTCGTTCTAAATGTCCTTGGACGCCACTCGGTCACTGCCTTACTCCAATAAATTACCATCACCAAAATGTTTAAGTTTAGTTCGTCGTTTTGTCGCAGGTCATGCTTAACTGGTTGGCAAATAAAATAAAAATCCGTAACGAACCTGACAGGCCGAACACTTAATTCAGATGATACGTTGCTCCACAAATAAGAAAGGTTTTCGAAAGTCAATGTAAGTTACAGGTGCGTGTTTGTAGGAACCGGCTCACTTACTCCCTTTAGCGGTAACCTTTGCGTGACACGTGCCGCTGACGATGTATTCTGAATACGTCGAGTATTAAGAGCGGACTCTACTCAACAGGAATTTCAAAAATAGGTATTTGAAGAATCTATTGCCGTCGCGTCACCTCCAACCTCACCCCGTAAAGTGCGAAAGGGACAACTGCAGCTCAGGCTGATTTTACCTACAAAAACTTTGACTAAAAGACGTT
Source organism: Orthosia gothica (assembly GCA_949775005.1). Classification (NCBI taxonomy): domain Eukaryota; kingdom Metazoa; phylum Arthropoda; class Insecta; order Lepidoptera; family Noctuidae; genus Orthosia; species Orthosia gothica. The sequence continues at coordinate 17,965,059 of OX459043.1, read as the reverse complement.
TCGTATTCTGCTGTTTTCTTCATGAAAACTGGTCTGATCTAAAAAAAACTTATATCAAAATTTAGAGGAAAAGTATATCTATGCTCCTATCATTTCCTTTTTTGTTAAAAACTTATAAATTTTGTCTGAAAGTCTTCTGAACATGGCGGTAAAAACGGGCATTTTTTTCGGATTTTTGGATTGTCATCTTTTTGTGATTATGTTTTGAAAAAAAGGAAATGATACATGCACGTATTTTAGACCTAGATTTTATGGAAAAAAAAATCATTGCTCTAGAGGCATTATCCACGAAGAAAACAGCAGAATGTGTTTGTATGGAGAAAGTCTCACTAGAGTCCCCTCTTAAGGTTGCCCTAGTCGACATACACGTTTTGTGCGCGGGGATAAAATGCATGCTATCTCTTCCGACAACACATGCGAGAAAGATATATGCTATGATGAGCAGTAAGAAGCTAGTTTGCGTACAAATACACACTTTTGCAAATTTGTAGCGAAATGGATGATGATTTAGGACGAAAACGGCTGCGCGAAATAAACAAACCTTTGGGAGTATGATCCATCATGGAAAAACTACTAATTGTAACTGTTTAAAATTAAATTATTTGCATTGTTGAACTATTTATCTATCCCTGTATGGTGACTGTTTTGCAATTTTCTTTCTTCTTATGGTATTTATTTGAGCCCAAAGATGCGTTAAAATTAGTGTTGAAATATGGAACTTTCGACGCTCATAACTTGCAAATATATTTTGTTTTTGCTCTTTGTTTCCACACAGGACTAGATAATGATGAGACAAATTGTTTTTTTTTAATGTTTTTGTCAAACAGTGTAATCGCCAGACTACGTTTAAATGACGAATGGTGACGACTAGGGAAATCTTAAGTAGTGGAAAGATAACACATAATATCACGCTTGTTTTCTGTGAAGGTTTAGCCAGAGATGTGAGTGGACACCGCACTCACATCTCATCTGTGTAGTATTGGAAAGAGTTTTAAAATAAGATCTACGGAGTCTCTTTCTAGCTTAAAATCCTGAAGGCTTGTATAATTTTCAAGGAGCTGTTTAAGAATATATGACGGAACAAATTCACATTATATTTTAATTCTAAAGGCAGGGGCCTAATTTACCCAGGCATGCTATTAATTTGAATAAACAAATCTAAACTATTACTACATAACTTTTGAAAGTGACAGATGCGGATGGGCCTTACCCCGGTAAAGAATTTCCCCCCATAGTGACCTATAAATAACAATAATTTTGACCACTAGGTTAACTTCTAAACGGTTGTCACGAAATCTTCAGCACAACAGATTTTAAGATAGGATAAAGTTAATTACTTGGCAACAAAATTAAGTTATTGCCTCTTAACCCAACATCTCATTTTCGAAGCAAGTTTACGGTCCCCTTTGCCCTCGTAACCAGGGTTCGTTTTAGCACCGCAAATTATCGCGGGGAAGCCGTCACTTTATGACAAGTAGGTAAATAAAATAGGAACCCGTCAGATAGCCGTTAAAGATGCAGTTAAACCGTGTCATTAGATCGCTGAAGTGGTTAATTTGACACGTGCGTGGGCAATTTTGATTTTGAGTGTCTTTCGTATAAATAATTTAATTGATTTGAGTCCAAATAAATCAAAACTTATCGTCATTTTACAAAGCTTTTATTTAACTTGCAATGTATGTATGTTTGTAAATGTGTGTGTCAAATCTTGCAACTGAATTTTAAAGCAGTTATCCTTCACCATACACGTTTAGTTTGGATGACAATGCATGATTAGCTAAGTAGAATGACGATTCTAACTCCAATATAGCGGACGTCCAAAGATGGCGGACTAGTTATTTTTTGTGCACAGCCATGATATGGGTATCAAATGAAAGAATAGAGTAGTAGAGAGTAGAATACGAAGAAAGCTGGTTTTAATGATTTTTAATGAAAATTTTTATTGTGAATTAAATGCAGTCTTTGGATGTCCGATGCTAGTCAGGTACCTCTCACTCAAAGTAATGTTTGTCATCAAGTTTTTATGTTCAAAAATATTAAGTCTACAAATAATTCACCCCAAGAGTACGTAGAGTATAAAAATAACTATAATGAGTATGAGTATACGTACCTTCGATATAAATACACTTTAGTAAATAATCGATGAAAAATTAAATAAACATCCAACTATACCATTTTTGGCAACTTGTATCTGAAGATACAAAAATAAAATGATTATTTCGATGTTGAGAAGTCGATAAGGAAAATAATTAAGACGTGTTATGACATAAACTGATATTAAAATCAATTAAGGTATATCCTCGAGAAACCTCAGTGATGACAAATCGATTAATCACTCCGCATCAGCAGTAATCTTATACAAATATGGCGCCGAGGATAATCAGAAACACAAACAATAAATTTCACAACAAAACTGCGATATATAAATCATAAACGGTCCTTGACATGAATGCTGTGGCATGGAGATGCACTTGACGGCACCCGAGACACATTAAATATAATTTAGTTTTCTTTGTAAAATAAATAATAGTTAAAAAAAATAAAAAATCACGCTTTAATAGAAAACCTAACTAAAAAGGCTTAGTAGGCGTTTCGGCCGCTGAGTTTCGTCCGATCCGGTCGAAGCTCCTGAAAAAGGATTCGTCCGAAACACCACTAAAAATATTAATAATAATGAAATTCCTGTTTCGACCGGTTCGGCGGTCGGGCGAAACTCAGCGGCCGCAACGCCTACTAAGCCACTAAAAAGTAGAAAATTATTTTCAATAAATTTTAATTAAGAACAGTGTAAATACAGGAAAAAAAATAAAAGCGTGGGGTCCTTTTTAAGATATTTTAGAAATGACTCCACTTTTACCGATTTCTGTCAATAAAATATTATAACAATTGACATCAAGCACCCTTTTAGTTCAATCTCCAATGCTGAAGAGCCTGGTAAGGATAATGGGTCAAACTTAAATTATTGCATTGTCATCGGTCCTTGATAAGTGTGCAAAGTTTCAAATTAATCCGACGTTTTAAAGGGGATGAAAATCACGTTCAAAGATTCCGTTACATTGATACATACATACCAAGCTAATAAAATCGTGTTAAATAAACAAGACTCCGCAAGAACACGCGGCATACAATAAGCTGTAAAACATCAAATAATATCATAAACTAGTTACCTTTTCTCTAACTGCAATCAATATCGAATACCTAACACATTATTTTCAGCCATAAATCTCCAAAGATTCCATCAACTTTCGACCTGTAAACATTCATAAAGTATTTCAATCATTCTCTACCTACTGGACCAAAATCCATTCTAATTTTAGCGAATAAAAATATATGAGTCATCGGTTTACCAGCCCTATAATGGCTAGGCCTAAAACACGTTTATTTTAATGTCAAAGGTTGGCACATTCTACCGAAACACATACACGAAATTGAACAACCACAGTGTAATAAGTAGGTACACCATACAGTGTTATTTAGCATTTATAATATGATGGTGCTTCATCAAGACTGTAAAGCATTATAGGGTAGAAAACGCACTGAAGGTGGGTTGCTTTATGCCTAATAGAGCCTAGCGAATCACCTGCTAAGTAAGGGAAGTTAGACGAACTTACTTTTCATAACTAGCCGCAGCAAACTGCACGTTTAGCACCTTCGTTAGTCGACCCCGACTTTAGGCCGCCTATGGCGCAGGCCACATAGAAATGGCGTCGGGCGCGGACATGGCACGGACGGCTTCCTATTCCATTCTAATTTCAAACTAAATGCATAGAAATAAAGCGCAATTTGATCAGGCGCGAGCGCCGAAATGACGCGTCATAACCATGTCCGAGCAACGACATATCGTGTGTCCTAAATTGCATTTTGTTTGAAATTAGAATGGAATAGGAAGCCGCCCGTGGCATGTCCACGCCATTACTGTGTGGCCTGCGCCTATCAGTGCGTTTTCAGCCTTAACAACCGAAATATGTGTTTTGGGTCGAATTTTGAAACAAAAGGCAAGATAGTCAAAATTTGCTTATATTCTAAAAAATAAAAAAAAGTTGAAAATTAAGGTAAATTTTGGTACTTTACTACAAGCTTTCTAGAAAATCCAAATTTGCCCATTTCTTTTTATCGTGTTGACTCAGGACCTTGATTTTATAGACCTAATAGGGACTATAGACCTCAATATCTGGTATAAATTTCAACTTGCTAGATCAACCCGTTCCTGAGAAAATCGGCGGTGAAACACGGACATACGTCTCAGTCGACAAGAGAGTGATCTTATAAGGGTTCTTTTTTTTTACCTTTTGAGGTACGGAACCATAACAAAAGACTAGAAAAGTGCATGTCCAAGACTGGACTACAGTGAGGGTTTTTCAAATAATAACATCACTTGAAACACAATCACAACTGAAACAGAATACGTTGACCTGAATCCTTGTCCCGCGTTGCAAAATGAAGCTTGCTACATTAAACCTCCCGTTCCTTCTCCAAAGTTTCGCGCTGTTAGACTGTAAAAAGTTAGACTGTGGTCCAACGATGTTGACTCCACTTTACACGGTTTTGAACTTTTGACACCGCGGCGTTTCGCTTCATTACGTGCCATCAATCTTTCCGAGTGAACACGACGCACATCGTGATGCGACACCGCGATAGCTATTTGTGTTACCTATAATCAACGTTCACACAACATGCGGTGAGCTCGATAAGAAAGTCAGCGAAAATATTAATAAAATTTGGGCGAACCTAGGCCCGGTTTACGAAACTTTATTACCTGGGATGAGCTTCAATCTCTTTTCACTGTATCATTTATAGTCATCTAGTCTTGAAGAAATTTTATTTTTAGCTTGGAGAAATGCTTTTGCATACTGCGCTACTACGGGGAGATAGCGCAGTTATGTGGGAATCCAACCCACTAAAACTCCACGGTGTCCTCCTGTGCCGCTTATGTCGGGAACACGGGCACGCGTTAGCACTCACCGCGAACCCGCCACGGCTGACCGTCACCGGACCCTCTTCTGGGAAGTGTTGAGGATCCTAGAAAATTAAATCGAGACAAATAATACACAATGTCGTATTTTTTTTTTCTGTGTACATTCCAAGGTACTCTTTTAAACTTTTTATTACGTTTCCCAAAGTGAAGACGTATAAACAAAGTACAGTCGAATTTTTACCAGATGTAAAACACAAGATAGTAATAAATTCGGCAATATACACAGAATGTGTTGATTGTGTTGTATCGAGCAGCGCGTTTGGCAATAAGATTAATTGTGTTCGCCTGAATACATTGTAAGATGCCACTTCAGTGAATTATGATAAGGCTGCAGAAGCAATATTTTAAAGCCAGGACGTTTATTCTCCCCTGAAATATGGAGCCATGTATTTTGTTCGACAAATGCACTTAAAAATATAAAATACGACCAGATTATCAGACTTTTCACAATTTACGACTGAAGGCCCAAATGGCACCGCATCGAGACTTTTAAATCAAGCAACCTCCAGGTTTCTAGTTTATCCAAGAGCTGCACCAACAGTCTAGCGGGTCGCGCCTAATCTATACTAATATTTTAAAGATGAAGAATTTGTTTGAACGCGCTAATCTCAGGAACTATTGTTTGGAATTGAAAAAATATTTTTGTGTTGGATAGTCCATTTATCGAGGAAGGTTATATGCTATATAACATCACGCTACGACCAATAGGAGCGGAGCATATTTTTTGTTTTTGCAAAAACGTGAAAAAATATCCTTTTTGAGAGCTTCCGTTGCGTGCGCTGCGTAAACGGTTTAAGTTACGCAACAATCATGTATGTAGGGTAGGTAGGGTAGATGGGTAGCCAGGTAGCCCGGGAGCGAAGCCGCGTGGGACAGTTAGTAGAAATCATAAAACAGAAAAAAAAGCATTAATTTACAAGTTACACAGTAGTTATTGGTGGAATGATCAAAGTTATGACGTTCCGAGAGGAGAAACGGAATCAATTTCCTCCGTAAGACTTATCGATGAGTTGTTTTTCTGTTCATGTCCGGGTATATGAAAAACAAGGCAAATGTTAATAAATCATGTTCGGAGGTATGTGAATCGTCATTCTTGGAAGTATGAATGTTTGTGGATACCTACTGTTTATGAAACACTAAATTATACAAACTTGGGAAAACCCAATAATTAACTATTAAAGTAAAAAGACGTACTGAAAAATAACATCAAAACAACAAAGCAATGTGAAGTAGGTACCACAATAAACAATGGTGCGGAAAGCTTAACAAATAGAGACACACCGACGACATTGAGCCTATAAATCTAATGCCTCGATATTCCAGATTTTTAGCCTAAGCCTAGGCTGCCTAAAAAAACCGGCCAAGTGCGAGTTGGACTCGCGCACGAAGGGTTCCGTACCATTATCACAAAAAACGGCAGAAAAAACACGTTTGTTGTATGGGAGCCCCACTTAAATATTTATTTTGTTCTGTTTTTAGTATTTGTTGTTATAGCGGCAACAGAAATACATCATCTGTGAAAATTTCAACTGTCTAGCTATCACGGTTCAGGAGATACAGCCTGGTGACAGACAGACAGACAGACGGACCGCGAAGTCTCAGTAATAGGGTCCCGTTTTTACCCTTTGGGTACGGAACCCTTAAAACAAAGGATTAAAACAAAAAAAGATTTCCAATTCATTAACAGCAGATATTATTAGAAAAGTATCTAATATATAAGTTATAGCGAAACTTGGTTACTAAACAAGCTATGATATGTCCCTTGAGTAACTCCAAATTAGCCAATTCATGCGGCTGCATTTCTGCAAACACTATTGCACAGCGCCCATGCAAATTGTTGAAGAATTCTCAGATATTAATCATGCTCTTCCGTTTGCCGGCTACTGCACAGAATTTTAAAACCGACTCATTAATAAATGTCACTGACGAAGACACTTGTGGTCTGTCCCCAAATTAGTTTCTTTATCTTAACTTAATGTACAGTCTGTTTGCACGTCACGAAAACTCTTTAAAAGCATACTCCATCTGCTCTATCTTAAATTATAATCAACTTCTTATTAGGGAGACGAAAACGTTTAAAACTGGTAAATGGAACAATTTGCTGAGCGCAAAGACCACTGGACAATCTAGTCTTCTTGTAATGACTTGAGTCCTTTAGACTACGTTTTTCGTATAAACAGTATTGGAGACTTTTCATTATGAAGTACCCAGTCATCGAAAGTAGACCTACTAAACGTCCTGTCCACTAATTGTGCAGTCCTTAGATAAAGTACCTATAGATTCAGCAATAAAATGAGCTTGATCGATAGAGCGAGATCGCTAATTGGCAGCCCCATGTAAATAATAAGGACAAAAGATTATTTTTTGTCTTTGTCACCATGGCCGGCTTTTGTTGTTTGTCAAACGCTAATATAATGGCAGGTTTGACAAACTAACTCGGTCGTGTTTGTGATTTCGCGGGATTTAAGTGTTTATTGAGACAAGATATTGGGTTATTTATAGATAATAAGTGTCAATGCGATGGTGGGTTGAAGTGTTCTAGGCTTTAAAAGCCAAAGTGTTATTGTTATTGTTGTTTCATGTGCGGCCACGCCATGGCTCCATCTATAGGTACTTTATCTGAGGTGCAGTCCATACACACATGTAGGCCACTTCAAACTTCTATCTATGGTTTGGCCAGTGCGCGCCAATTAAGTGAACTAGTGACGTAGGTGTCCAATCTCGATAACGTTCTATTTTCAAAACATAAACCGTCCTACCCGGGAACTGTGTGATTTATAGCCGGATTGACTCAGTGATTATATTGAGCGGGGCACCGACACAAATCAAGCGACTCATAAATCTGGGAGGTGAATCGTTCGTACTTCGCACCTCGTAAACTGTCGCGCGGCGGGAAACTGTCCCGTCGAGATATCGCTCGCTTTTCACTGGTACTACTGGTACATTGGTACCGCCACAAACGGTAGTGTTCCGGATACTGTAATATTCTTAAGAGAAACTAAGACACGTTTTAATTTATTGTCGTTTTTAGTTCGATAAGTCCAGAAGGTTGATTAATAAAACTCGTGATTTATCGGTTTTTGAATTAAGAAATAATTAAATTGTACTCTGCTATTTTGAAATCCGAACTCTCGATACTTTCAGAACAAGTTACCACAGAAGATTTAAGTTCGTCTTATTACTTGGTCCAGTTGGATTCTATTGGGCAACATGCTGAGTCCATAGAGTAACATTAATAATATTATGTTTGCGTTGTGTAATGAAAACTCAAATAAACAAAAAAAAAACAGCCACAAGAGAACATAATAACTTTCACAACAAAACAAGCGTAAAAAGGGGATAACAAGTCATCTTTCCAAAGCAAGACAACAAAACGTACGTGATACACATGAGGAAAATGCAGGTTTTATTCAATGCTCACGTGTTGATATTATCAACAATCTGTCTTTTTCACTACAAGTATCTCGAACAGGCTTATTTATGTGAAGCCAATCCTATAAAGCTCACGTCAGGTTTCACGCCATTCCGGGTTTCAAAATTTAATAAAAACGGCGCAGCTCACGTAGAATCTCCTTTTTTAAATTCCGCACGCGTGGCGACAAATTTAACTTTATTATTATAGCCAGAGATGCGATTTCGTGGATCACCCCTTACGATGTTATTACTATACTTAAATGTTATTGAAATGCTTTGATCCGTTTCAGTCCGTTAAATAAGATTACTAAGTAAGTGCGACTTCGCCAATACTTTTCAAGACGTCTGCAAACGAATGTGGTCTATGAGTTAAAATTGCACTAGTTATTCCACTTTAATTCTGTTATTTTCTTTGAAGTACTAGTTCGTTCCTTTATTCTCTTGCGATTAATATGAAAATGTTAATATTACTTGTAGATAGACACAACACAACACACAAAATCACATACATGTGGGTATTTGGAAAAAAAAAGGTGCAAAATACAAAAAAAAAAAAAACAACATAATACAAATAAAAGTGACACAAGTAACATACCTACTTCAATTAAAACACAGTGCGGTGTGCGTCTCAAGGTTGCACCAAATGGGAGTCCAGCTCAGCATGTGTCAGGCAAATATAACTGACGCTGATATTCTGCTGGATCCCTGCAGTGACATACGGTCGCTGAGCAGTCGTAATATGTTGGTGTTTTGACAGTGTGATGTGAGGTACATAGAAGAAAATAAATAAATAAAATAAAAATTGTTTTTCTATTGTGTTTGCTGTTGTGTTAACAGCATTCAACGGGGTAAATATATTTTCAATAAATAAATATACGTAAATAACATGAGTATTTAAATTAGTAGGTAAGTTATTTAATTACCAGAGACCATACCTATCCTTTGTTTACAGGTTGTAGTAGCACTAGTACACTTGTAGTAGATACCTACGTAAGCCCGATGCCATGTTTCATTTCGAGTCCTATCCTAAATACATTCAGCCTTATCTATCGCACGCCTAATGTACTGAAGGGTCCATTAAGATTCTCTCCTGTACAGTACCTATACTTGTTTTATATTGCCCCAAGATATAGATAGCGGTTGGCTATGTTAACATTAGTCCTAAACCTCCATGGTCCTTTCCTGTCTTGCATCAAATATTGTTCATATGGGCCTAAGATCTATGGCAAATATATGATTTGTCACGATCTTCTTCTTTTCGTGTAAGGTGTGTCCACCTCTGGTGTCAGAGTTAATTAAGCCGCCTCTGGGAACCCCACAGGCCTCTGACTTGTCTATTTCAGACTTACATTAACTATATAAGTCTAGGTTTCCTCACGATGTTTACCTTCACCATTGCCTGTGATGTCTAAGATAAACTTAGAAAGTACATATGAATTTGAAAAAGTCACATTGGTACTTGCCCGGATTTGAACCCACGACCTCAAGCACGACAGGCGAGATCTTAGCCACTGGGCCACCACGACATAAGCGACATATTTGTCACTATAAAAATAACCCTTAAGCAATACAGTCCTTTTCGGTCCCGTATCAAATATTTTATATATACCCGTATATATAGGCAGTGTTTGGCTACTGTAAAAATAACCCTAGAAGACCATAGTCCTTTCCTGTCGGGAATCTAATATTGCAATCCCGAAATTAGCTTGTCGAAATATCCTACTAATCTATACCAATATTATAAAGAGGATTTTTTTTTTGTTTGTTTGTACCGAACAGGCTCCGAAACTCCTGGACCGATTTAAAAAAATCTTTCACCAATGGAAAGCTACATTAGTTCTGAGTGACATAGGTTTTTTTTTATCCCGAAAACGGGTCCCGTGAGGTGGTCCACGGGGGCAAAGCTGCGGGGAACAGCTAGTATTTGTTATGTATGTTTAGATGTCTGTTATCAATGATGGCTAAACTGATTTGCATAACCTATACATCTTGGATTAGGCTATAGAATACTTTTTATCCCGCCAGAACGTTCCTTTGGAATGATACGCGACTTTCACGAAGGCAAAGGCAACGGCGAAAGCTTGTGTTATAATTTTTAATGTAGGAACGTCACACAATGCTACCACCGTCAGATGGCCCTCCGGCACTCGTGACGTCACGCCCTCCGTACGCCTCCGCCCGACTCAACCTGCTCCGAACACGATTTGTAATTGCCGATAAATTCGCAAAGTACAATTTTTGTCTCGTAAATAACGCAAAAAATGCCGGTTGTGGCCATTTAAAATCATTTGAACATACCAATTAGTTAGCGAGAATCCCACAATTCGTCATCAATTTTCCCAAGCAATTAAGGTTGTTTGTAATAAAATTCGTGTATTATATCTTCGATCCACGCATATTTCTTTTTGTGTTTGGACCACCCCGAAAAAACGATTAGTTTAAGTACATCCATTACTAAGTGTAAACATTTTAAATGAAAAAACGCTCGAGGATATTGCTGGATTTGAGCAGCTATTAAAATAATAACTCATTCCTTCCAAAATGCTTAAATTGTTTGTTTTAACAATGTCAAATTGTTCTTAGGGTTCCGTACCTCGAAAGGAAAAAACGGAACCTTTATAGGATCACTTTATTGTTCGTCCGTCTGTCGTAAAGAGCCTTTTTCTTAGAAACGCGTGGAGGTATCAATCTGAAATTTATATCAAATACTCAAGTCTTCTGTTCCTTAAAGCTGTGAAAAAATCAAACTTCTAAGCCAAGGCAATCAAAAGATACAGCCGTTTATGCCACAAATTTTCGACACTCGCAAGGGAATCAAAACCTACGGGGTACTACCCGTGAACTCAGAATCTTGAAATTTGGTACGACGCAACGTCTTATAGCACACATAAAGGAATAATTGCGAAAACCGTTAATTTTTAATTACATCATATAATAAAAAAAAAAACAATAATTGTAAACTTACTACCCCTTTCCTCATGAACGCGTAGAGGTATTAAATTGAATTTCATATCAAATACTCAGGGTCTATAATACCTTAAAGCTGAGGCTCTTTTAATATACTGAATTTCAGTATCTCCCTTTTTTCAAAACAAAATTGATTTTATCAAACTAAAAGATGTTCGTGACGACAATTACTTCAAGACACAAATTACCTAAATAGATATCAGTAATAGCATTACTCCTAAAATGGCGTCCAATTTTCGTAACCGCACATTTCTTTGCTAATGAAACTGATGTTATTTTGTTTCAACAACAAATGTCTTTGTCTGTGCTGATGTCTAATGTTCAGCTTAACAATGCAATTTGCTTGAGAACAACCTTTTTTTCTCGAAAGTCAACAAATAAATTGTGTGAAGAACGCAAATGTTTGAGTGCTTTGTTAAGATTTTCTTTTTTTCTAGATCTAATTCTGGATTTCACAAATTAAACTATACGAACATAGTGTATGAACTAAAGTCATCTACTAAAATTATTCCACATCTGTAAGGACACATATTTTATTATATCAATTCAGAAAATTCCGTTAAAGTTATTTTAAAAAGAAGAAAATCAAATTCCTCTCATACTATTTATAATGAAAAGCACTCGATTCGAATTCATTCCAAAGTTTTGCAAGTAAATTCAGTCATTTTATGACAGGCGAAGACAGGATTAAGATTAAGAAGGTTTCATAGAATTTTATTCCCCCTTTATCATTAAAGTTTCTTCGAAAAAATATTTTCAGATGACAGGAACTTTATTGTTCATCATCTAGATCAAGCTTTCAGTTATCAGAATTATATAAATTGTGGTCTGCGCTAACAAAAACGTGTTGGCATCGTTGAACTAAAATCTGTAACTTTTTTTATTTTATTTAGAAAAGCCTCGCGCTTGACCACTATCTCATCTGATGGTAAGCGATGATGTGGTCGACGGTGAAGCAGGCTTGCCTAGAAGTAACCTATTCACTCTTGACTTAAAGACCCCTAGTTTGTAGCTATCTGGACACACAGACTCCGACAGGGAATTCCATTCCTTAGCTAATAAATAAAGACCAAATCCGTCTTAAAAGAAAAGCTTTTCACAAATATTAAATTCTAGTTTACATATATTTTTTCTCTATTTGTTTTTTCATTTAGTTGCACCTGTCATCTTTTACCTCTGCAGCACCCTTAGTTGGACAGGTAGAAAAAGCCTAAGGCATAAAGTCCGCCTATGTATACGCGTTTATTTTTAACAAGCTTTTAATGTCGGAACAAAAATTGCAACTGAATTTTAATGCAGTATCCTCCACCGATTATCAAGAATTTTACATACACGTGTAGTTTGATTAACAATGCATGGTTAACTAAGTGACGTCATTCTAAATCCAATATGGCGGACGGCCCAAGATGGCGGACTAGTATTTTTTGTGCACTATCATGATATGGGTATCAAATGAAAGGGTTTGCTGAGAAGTATACAAAAAGCTTGTTTAAAAAAAGATTTTTTAATGAATATTTTTATTTGTTTTTCGTTTATGTACTATCTAATTACGTTTACCACAGCCGGGGGATTGGAAAGAAACCCGAAATTATTCTAAAGTTTTAATAATTAAAGTAAATTACAATGAATTATCCTACAAATATCCATTCCAAGCCGATGTTAGGACATGTAATGGTTACAATAATTAAATAGACTAACTACAACTAACTAGCCTACGAGAATCCTTCCTACTCGATGTAGGAATATGGAATGCCTCCTTCTTACAAGAAATGCTCTTAAATATTAGTTCGGAATTGATCGATTCCCTGACGTCATGGCTAGATCGGTTTCAATGTATTTGCACCGTCTGTAACTTCCTGTATGCTCCGTACGTTTCTGTGTCAGCGAATGTCTACTACGTGCGTTGACTTCACAGTAATGGCACTGTCATCAAGGTCTGAGACTACTCAGTGTCCGCAATGTCAGCAGATTCCTAGGCATACGTAACACCTCCACCCTTAGAACGGCAACTATTTTAGCACGTTGAGTGAAAATGTTGCCGGAGTCTTGTCGGGCTCTGAGTTTTTTCCAGGATTGCGGTCGGAGGCTGCTGGTTCTTGTGGTATGACAGGTCTTCTTTTGCGCGTAGCCCATTTGCATGGGGGTTCTGGATCATAATTCTATCCTGGAATCCGTGTAGTCCCTGAAGATCCACGGATTAAAAATTGATGTGAGTAGTTGACGTAGCTCGTTGCCCAGAATCGAAGGGTATCCTCATAATTTTGCGAGGTTGGCCTTTGATTTCATCGTCGGCATCTACTATAATGAACTCTTCAGATTTTCGTCTACATCCAACGGAAGTTGTACCGAAATAACTTCCTTGAAGCGATGTGTAGTCTTTTTGGTGACAGATAATTTGTACCTTCGTTTGCTGAGGGGATGACAGGACGTAGTGTTGGTCATCGAGTTTCTTCATAGTTGCCCGCATCAGAGCAACTGTAGTGGGATGGCAGGAGTCCAGCAGAACTTGACTGGTGATCGACTTCTGGATGCAATCCGATTTGGTGCGGATCTGTTGGGCGACTTCTTTCTCGCTGTGGCACCAGTTTGACTTCGGGCATTCAGCCTCAATGTAAGTGAATGTCAACTCGTTGGTTGCTAGGACTGGGAAGGATGGGATAAGGGCCTGTGCGTGTTTTAGGTTCTACAGATAATCTTTACTAACTGGGCCCGTGTGGCGGATTACGGCCCATTCCTTCTCACAGATAGGTGGCCTGTGTCCCAGCAGTGGGAACATTATAAAAAGCTGATGATGATAATCTTTAAAGGTCGTAACTATTCTTGGGGGCAAAATTAAAGGAAAATTAAAAAAAAACGAAGGGAGTGGACCTACGGGAGCTGGCCAATTAGGTACCGGCTCCTTGAAATTATGGTGCCGGTCTGAAAGGTTGTTAATCAGGGCGTTTCAACTGCCCAACCAACTCTCTGGTATCCCATTGAGTTAGTGGTACACAAAGTGGTTCCAGAAACCTTATTAAGAATTCTGGCTAATGGCGACATGTTAGAAAATTTGCTTCCGGGTGCACCACTTGGGTATTGTGTTGCCAATGAGTCAAGGATTTTAATAAACTGCGCAAGCACGTTAGGGTAATTATCAAAAATCAGGACAAGGCGAAAGGCCTTAGAAATGGTATTTGGACGTGCTGAGCTATATCTAAACTAACCAAGTTTTCTAATTCTAGCTTATCTAAAAATATATCTCTAATGATATCTACAGTTTGTGGGCGGGCCTGACGTGATGCAGGTACCCGCGCACTGGATGTTCTGGGATGGTAAACCCTAAAGGTTAGGATTTAGGAGGGAGCAACACGAGAATAATTCACATGTACTTACAGCTATTTCACTTCTGGTTTCTCCCCGTGAATCGATTTCTAGATTCTCCTCTCGGTCTGCAGCAGGTCCGTATGTTCAGAATATTCGGAACGGTGCTTGATTGCCACCCGGGTGACATGAGACGTAATTATCGATGTGTGATGTGTCCCGACGTCTCCCGCGGATATCCTACCGACTGCGCCAATTACGTTTACCACAGCCGGGGGATTGGAAAGAAACCCGAAATTATTCTAAAGTTTTAATAATTAAAGTAAATTACAATGAATTATCCTACAAATATCCATTCCAAGCCGATGTTAGGACATGTAATGGTTACAATAATTAAATAGACTAACTACAACTAACTAGCCTACGAGAATCCATCCTACTCGATGTAGGAATATGGAATGCCTCCTTCTTACAAGAAATGCTCTTAAATATTAGTTCGGAATTGATCGATTCCCTGACGTCATGGCTAGATCGGTTTCAATGTATTTGCACCGTCTGTAACTTCCTGTATGCTCCGTACGTTTCTGTGTCAGCGAATGTCTACTACGTGCGTTGACTTCACAGTAATGGCACTGTCATCAAGGTCTGAGACTACTCAGTGTCCGCAATGTCAGCAGATTCCTAGGCATACGTAACAATCTTAATAACATAATTATTATGATGATGAATTAATGACATAACATTGATTCACCAATAAGATACTACTGTCTCCCCAGAGTATGCTCCCTAGCTAAGGAGCTGCAAAACAAAATGCCATTATACAAGGAAAAACTCACCTGAGAATAAAAAAGAAAATTCTCTTTCCATTTAGCACGTAACATCCGGATGTGACTGTAATATTATAATGTCTTTGCTTTGAAATATATTAAAGACAGGTGTCTGCTGTCACATTAGCAACGGGAATGCTTTATGAGATAAACATGGCGGATTTCTTAAAAGTGTAAAACAGACAACATAATTTGAGAAGAAAGAAAGAAAGAAAATAATTATTTGTGACCCGCACAGGAGACACGAGAAATAAGCATACAATTATACAACGATAAAATAAAAACCCCGTGCGAGACCAAAAAGGCTCCTATCTCAGCATGTGCAGCGATATCCAAAAAAAGTAATAACGCTGCGTTGATATTCTGATAGGGCCCACTGTTGATGCCACGGACACACTTACGGAGACGGGACTTATATAATAAAATAAAATAGAAGAATATATAAATAACAAACAAAATAGAATAAAACTGAAGGTGACCCGGCAAACTTTGTTTTGCCATAAAAAGACCAAACATTTATCTACCCTACCCTACCCTACCCTATCCTACCCTACACTACCCTACCCTACCCTACCCTACCCTACCCTACCCTACACTACCCTACCCTACCCTACGTACCCTACGTACCCTAAGTACCCTACGTACCCTACCCTACCTACCCTACCCTACCCTACCCTACCCTACCCTACCCTACCTACCCTACCTACCCTACCTACCCTACCCTACCTACCCTACCCTACCCTACCCTACCCTACCCTATCCTACCCTACCCTACCCTACATACATACCCTACCCAATAAAAAATAAAAATAGATGTTGGCCTATTCTCAGACCTACTGAATATACATATAAAATTTCATCAAAATCGGTCAAGCCGTTTCGGAGGAGTATAACTGTGACACGAGAATTTTATATATTAGATATAAGATATTAAATATAGGTAGACCTAGAAACTGACGTCCGCGATAAACAATTATCATTTGTCGAAACCATAGAAAAACGACAGAGCGCGCGTACCAAAGAGTGATTGAGAAACTGATAACAATATACATAAGTAACATAAATGTACAAGTAACTATTTATTTTAAACCTAACTACATACATAATACATATTTACACATAAAAAAAATCTTTTTTTTTTTTCTTTTTTAATAACCTATTGGCTCGCGCTTGACCACAATCTCACCTGATGGTAAGCGATGATGTGGTCGACGGTGAAACACGCTTGCCTAGAAATAACCTATTCACTCTTGACTTAAAGACCCCTAGATTGTAGCTATCGGGAAACACAGACTCCGGCAGGGAATTCCACTCCTTAGTTGTACGCATAATAAAAGTGTTCCCAAAACGTTTTGTGCGTATGGGTGGGATGTCTACCATGTATCGATGGCGCATCGCCGTACGTCTGGTAGTCCGATGATGGAACGGGCTAGGTGGAATTATATCGTGCAATTCCATCGCACACTCCCCGAAATGTAACCGATAAAAAACCGACAGGCTGGCAACTCGGCGACGATGTTCAAGACTCTGGAGCTTTGACTTGACCAGCGCCTCATCGCCGATGAGCCTCTTGGCTCGCTTTTCGATCGACTCTAGTGCGTCAAGCTGGTATTTGGCTGATCCGTCCCAGAGATGAGAACAGTACTCCATGCATCAAAAAATTAAATTTTAATCAAATAACGCACCCGCGTAAATATATTGTATAATTTATCTTGTATTTTATGTAATAACTAGCTGTCTCTCGCAGCTTCACTCCCGTCAACTGGCCTATCCTATCTACCTACCCCCGTACCCTATCCTACCCACCTACATACCTACTGCCTGCCCTACCTACCCTACCCTCCATACCTACCCTACCAACCCGACCCTACCCACCTACCTACCCTACTATCCCTACCCTACCTTCCCTACCCTACCTAAATCCATTTTTTTTTTACCTTAAGTAGCCTAAGTCCAACCTCAAGCCAAATTTCAAGGGGATCTTGCCAAATTTCATGAAATACAGTTCAGCGGTTTAGTCGTGAAAAGGTAACAGACTGAGTTATTTTCGAGTTTATAATATTAAGTATGGATAATGATGAAGAAACTTAAAACAAACATTCCACTGAAAGCTCGAACATGGAATCCTAAATCGCGCTAAATGTCCAAGCATAATGTCGACGAGAATTTGGTGAAATTATGACTAATGCATGTAAAAACAAAGAATGCAATTCCACGAAGGGAACGTGACTGAACATAAGAAATATTCTCAAGTGGCCATTGAATATTTGATTAGTTAATCCAAGTCTTGGACACATGAATTTAAACTTTACGACACATACAAATGTGTTGTGAGACAGATACAAAACAGATACGATTAGTTCATTTGTAAGGGGACTGTTTGTTTGACATTGTGTCACAAACTTGTAAGGATTTTCAATCTCATTAATCCCTTGGGTGACCTGAATATCAGTGCAACATAGAAAATATTTAGCTTGCAAAAGCAAAAGAATAAAAAAAAAAAATGACGACTTTTAGGGCCAATTAAAAAAAGCGAATTCTTAATTCAATTTTTTTATGAGAAGTTTGAATTAAGAATCCGCTTTTTTCGCGCTAATCAGTATTTAAGCTAATCATTTAATAGTGACAAAGCTTTTAATAAAAAGTTGTAAATAAAAAAGTTAATTAAACAAATCAAAAAACCCGACTGCTTAAAAAGCGAACTAAAAAGACGTAAACAAGAAGAAAATCATGCTGTGCAGTCGGAGGATACATATTCGCGAGCTGGCTGACCAAAACACGATGGGCTTGGAAAAAAAAAATCCCCCACAAAATGGCACCCAAAATACGCCATTTTTCTTTTCGAATTTTAATGTAGCCAGTGACACTTGCAGGGCTAAGACGAATCGAATGACGATTATCCAACGCGTTTGGTGTCTAGAACGCCACATAGGAACAAACATACACACACACATTCATATATAGATTGATAAACACATTACCCTCCTTCGGCAGTCGGGTAAAAATAAGGCTGTATTACAACTTGCCAACTCGTCGTACAAAGTTGCCGATAACTTTTCGCTTTGTTTTGCATGCGTTGCCACTATAGACAAAAAGCATATTTTAGTTACATTTTCCAAAATTAATTTTCTTTAGGTAGGTATATCAATCCGCTAAAATAATGTTTCACCCATCACTTCATCTGAAACTGAAAGCTGCCGAGATGTAGCTTAAGCTAAATATAAATCATAGCCTCCAGATTAAATTATCTTTATCTTATTCCAAAGCGGAAATAGCTACTTTATAACGCGCAACTTAATTATAACTCCAAGACTTTTGACTAACGACGATCAATTTTTTTATTTATATTTTGACACGATATTTATCACATTAAATGGTAGCAAACAAGAATGAATGGATTTCGGCACATGCTTATTATAGACACTAGCTGCGACCTGCGGTTTCACCCGACCGCGCTATTGCTTAGCGTTCGTCCTCACTTTTTGCTTCCGTCGCAACGTGTTTCTTTTTTCTTTTGACTCGCGCTTGACCACCATCTCACCCTTTAGAAGCGATGATGTGAATCAAGCTTTCCCAGAAAAAACGTATTCACTCTTGACTTAAATACCCCTCATCATCATCATATCAGCCGAAAGACGTCCACTGCTGAACATAGGCCTCCCCCAAGCGTCGCCACATTGACCGGTCTCGTGCGTCTCGCAACCAGCGGATCCCCGCAACCTTCACCAGGTCATCGGTCCACCTGGTGGGATGCCTAGTCGGTAAAAGCTAAAGACTCCTAGATTGTAGCTATCGGGAAACTCAGACTCCGGCAGGAAATGCCACTCCTTAGCTGTACGCATAATAAAAGTGTCCCCAAAACGTTTGGTGCGTATGGGTGTACCTCTGGTAGTCTGATGATGGAACGGGCTGGACAGAATTAGATCATGCAATGTAAATAGGTGCTGTAACCTTCCCCGAAAATTGTGCAATCAAATGAAACAGCTTTTTTTTAATAGGACTAGTAGTTCCGGCGATCAGCGCGTAAAACAAATAAACACTTCAGCTTTCATATTCACTAGCTTCTGCCTGCGGAATCGCCTGCGTTAAAAGTATTTTGTTATCCCAAGAAAACATTATACCGGGATGAAAAGTATCCTTTGTATTAATTAACCCAGGTTAATAACTATCTGTGTGAAAAAAACATCCAAATCCATTCACCCGTTTTTGCGTAATTAAAGAAAAGAAGAAGAAAGAAAGAAAATATATTTATTTAGCAAAGAAAGACACAACAACATATTAATACATCAGATAAAAATACAAATAAAGTAAAACTGAAAAGTCTGACGTAAGAAATCAGCAGGAAAGTGTGCCTCACGGCTGCGCCAAAAAGGCCCAGTTCAGCAAAAAATGCCAGACAACTAGTGCCTGACGCTGGTTTTCAACTGGACCTGATGTTTGAGGTGGCGGATGTAAATCAGTTTTATACTGCATGGTGACGTGTGTATGTTTAACTAAATAAAATAAATTTGTATCCAGTAAAAAATGTGAGGAATATGGGAATATGTACATAAATAGTGTGAAAATGAGTAGGTAGCATAGCAGGAATAAAACTGCTAATTATGCGGGTAGATAAATATGTCATATAATTGAAACATTTAGTGCGAACACAAACATACTGATTTTCATATTTATAACATAGTAGGATATGTATAAGTATAGATTATATCACTACAAAAATAATTATTATTTGTGTGCGCTCATTCCGTTATTAATAGTCGTATTTATATTATTTCAACACTGATAACTAGACTGATAAAATTGATGAGATAATAAACAATACGGTTAATTGGCTATTGTTATCTGATTACAGATAGTTCATTAACCCGACCTCCCTGGAAGGTGCTAAAGTATTCATAAATTGATCAGGTGCACAGGTATGGGCACTCTACATACACCTACGTTAAATCTATTCTAAAAAAAATCGGCCAAGTGCGAGTCGGACTCGCGCACGAAGGGTTCCGTACCATTATCGCAAAAAACGGCAAGAAAATCACGTTTGTTGTATGGGAGCCCCACTTATATTTATTTTATTATGTTTTTACTATTTGTTGTTATAGCGGCAATAGAAATACATCATCTGTGAAAATTTCAACTGTTTAGCTATCACGGTTCATGAGATACAGCCTGGTGACAGACAGACAGACGGACCGCGGAGTCTTAGTAATAGGGTCCCGTTTTTAGCCTTTGGGTACGGAACCCTAAAAACCGAATTTTCTTATAGCTGGCAGAGAGAAAATCTTAGACGAAATATTGTTTCGATAAAGGAACTCGATGGCGACTGCCGAGCAAGGATCCAGGGCGAGGATCAATCTCTAGCTTGGACGAAGTCTTATTGGGTTTTGGCATTAGGCGTTTCTAAAAACTAGTTTCTAGAACATGATGTAGAGCTGATAGAGATACTGTACTAAACAGGTCTAGACTTCTGAATCTGTTTTCACGCTCGTGAATATTATTTAATTTTTTCGTGCAAATTCGGTATTATAGTGTACTTGCCAAAGCTTGTAGGCGTAGCTCGTGGCTAAATAAACAGCCGCACTGGCCAATCATCAAGGTTAAGCAACGCTTGACGAGGTCGGTCCGTGGATGGGTGACCATTTCAACATACCACTTTAAGATACGGGATAATCTTTTGGGGAAACTGTACTCTACGAGAACAGGTGTTCAAGGCCCAAAAGCAATGCTTAAGAGCAATGCTTAATATGAAAGTGACGGATAGTTGCGTTCCTGTGTTTAAGTCCCTCAAACTATTAACTTTCCTGGCTATGTATATTTTAGAAGTCGCTATTTTCGTTAAATGTAACATCAACCTTTTCACTGCAGTGTCAAAAGATAGAAAGAGGCCTTTAAGAAGTCAGTATAAATATTAACTTCATGTTGAGAGTTGTAATACTGCTTTACAGAAAAAAAGTATAATTATTATGGGCCCAATAATATACAATATATACCTAAAATAATTAAAAATGACACAATGAGAAGCTTTAAAAAGAAACTGACAGAATTATTAATTGCAAAATGCTACTATTCTGTAAATGAATTACTAAATGAAACTGGCATATTATTCTGTACTCAATAACTTGCTATTATATAATTGACATTGTATGTTTGACAGGTAAGAACCTAATTATGACATTGTTCCAATTTATTAATTCTATTCCTATTATATTGTACTAAGACATTTAAATCAATGTATTGTTATGTGAATGCACCTCATAATATCATTGCATCTCATTAAATAATGTTTGCATGCCTAATATATGGTAGATTGTACAAGGATCACCCATGTTTTAACCGTCACATCTTATTTAATAAACGTTTACTTTACGTTAACTTTACTTCAGTTAACTTTACCGAGTTTCCTCCGTGCCTCAGAAAGCACGTTAAGCATTTGAAGATCTTTAACAGTCGTTACGGTAGTCAGAAGCTTGAGATCTGACACCAGTCTTGCCAAGGGGTACCGTGTTACACAGTTACTGGGTCGTGGAGGTCAGAGAGGCATTCGATTCATGTAAAACACTGGTACTCAGCTAAATCCGGTAAGACTGGAAGCCGACCCCAATACAGTTGGGAAAAAAGGCTAGGCAGATAGGTAGTATACTTAGCAAAGCTATGTAGTAAGCCTATTACATATCATAAAAATACTTCTAAATTGCTTTATGAATATAAAAAAATCTTAATCGGAAGCTCATCGTTTACATAAAAATCTACATAAGCACTGCTATTGCAAATACTACTGAACATTCGCACAATTCTGCTTCGGACGCTCGAGTGCGAACGCTTAGAAGTCTAATCTCCATATACAGTGTGCCAATTACTTTATTATCGGAGCTAATAAGAGAGAATACAGAGTGTATCCACGTTGCGAAACCGTAATAGTTCGTAATTGTATCGACACGTAGCAGGTAAGTGAGGTAACCCAACCAGAGGCAAAAGTTAACTGGCTGCTAAGTTGTGGCCGGCCGTTGTGGGGAGCCGCGCTTTGCCGGGTAATAGTGAATCTGTGTTAGGGTTCGCACATGAGCTCGTAGGCATGTAAATATGTGGAGAGATGATGAATTTATTTGGTGGTGGTTAAGGGATGGCGGGGGTTAAAAACAACCATAACAGCAGTATTATGGTTGTTTTTAACCCCCGCCGGAAAAAGAGGGGTGTTATAATTTTCGGATGTGTTGCTGTGTATCTGTCTGTGGCATCATAGCGCCTAAACGGATGGACCGATTTTAATTTAGTTTTTTTTGTTTGAAAGGTGATTTTGTCGAGAGTGTTCTTAGCTATGTTTGAATAAAATCGGTTAAGCCGTTCAAAAGTTACGAGTATGGGCGTTTTACTGTTTCGAATCGGGGTGTTTTCGCAAGATAAATGTGTCGTGGGTTTATTAAATTTTGAAATATTACTTGTTATAATGTAAAGTTAGTTTAGTGAGCTTTTTAATATTTCTTACATAAAAAATTTACTGCAGGTTCTTCCTAAATTTTCTGGAAAACTTATGAAAATTGGTCTCAGTACAGCCAAAGTTTGCAATTATTCGCACATGTATGATTATACCAACCCTAGAGGTGCACCGTACCGCGTATCACACCGGTCGTCGAATGTGGAGCAGGCGGCGGGCCAGCGGCGATGCCTCCGACAAAAAAATCAGTGTAAGCTGTACACCAAGGCGCTGCGGTCGCGCGCTCGCTCTCGCCGTCACACTCGCCGCGTGCCCCTAGCGCGCGAACTTACCTATACCGCTCCGGACAAACTTGCTCGCAACTTCCGAACAAATTCGCCGGTCCAGCTCCCTAATCCTGAACTATTTCCCCAATTGACTGAGTACTCCAGTGAAAATCTAAAGTGAAAAGTGGCATATTGTTAGTTGGTGTGTAAGTTAACAACATATGGCCGTGGCCCGAGGTCCGGTCGGTAGGCTGCGATCGGTCGTGCCGCCTCGCCGATAGAATCACGACGGAGCACGTGTGTGCCTATTGCGTCTGGAGGCTCACCATTCACTTCACCTATTTTGTCATCTCACACTTGCATTGAACTCTTTTTATTTTCGAAAGTACCGATAGAAACTATATTAGTACCGTTCCTAATTAGGAATCTAACAAACTTGAATTGAGCGTAAACGAATGGCAATAAATACAAACACACATAGACATGATTTCACTTTGTTGTGTACGTACCTAGTGAGTCATGTATCTGTTAATTAAAACTTTTATTTATTAGGAATTTCTCAATAAATCTACTCGATTTTTTACTTGGAAGATTGATTAACTAATCTCCTTCAAAATTTTGATATTGGTTGATTCTTTCCTCACTTTCAATTTAGTTGAAACGTCAGTCCAGACTGAGCTTTTAGTCTGGATAAATATTTGGCAAGGATTTCCTTGTAAGCCACCGTCTGGTTCAACTATTTTGTGCGCGGGGTTAAAATACATGCTATCATATCCGACAACAAGTGCGAAAGAAATAGATGCTGTGATGAGCAGTAAAAAGCTAGTTCGCGTACGAATTAGCACTTTTGCAAATTTGTATCGAAATGGATGATGATTTAGGACGAAAATGAGCGCGAAAATTTTTTATACAGACCTTTGGGAGTCTAGATATCATGAAAAAACAACTAAATGTGTATTTATAAAATAACATTATTTGCATTGTAGAATTACTAATCTATCCCTGTCTGGAGGCCGTTTTGCAATTTTCCTTCTTCTTATGGTATTTATTTCCGCCCAAAGTTGCGTTAAAATTAGTGTTGAAATATGGAACTTTCGACGCTCATAACTTTCAAATATATATTTTTTTTACATTTTTGTTTCCATACAGGACTAGTTAATGATGAGACAAATTGATATATTTTTTTTTTTGAACATACCTCGTCAAACACTGGAGTAATCTCTAGACTACATTTGCATGGAAGAATTTTCGACTAGTGTGACCTTAATGAAAGCGATTGTTGACATCTTGCTCATAGTATTAGAAACACACCGTCAACTTTACCTACGTCTTGCACAAAAAAAAAAACTTTTAATACGTTCCGACGACCGCATGTAGCTCTCTTAGAATCCGACTCGCTTTTTGCCGAATTCTTCTTAATTTAATTAACTGCTTCCAGACCTTTGACGTCTATTGGCTCAGAGACTGACCTCCCAGCCGTTTTTATTTTCGCCTAACATTCCGCCAGAATCTTTATTGCCAATTGTACTGAAGGAAATGTAGGAACTTTTTTCCTAAACAAGTCACTTCCATTAATTTATTATGGAAACCGTCTATTTCGTCCCAAAGTTTTACATAATATAATACAAGTTTCAATGATATTCTATTATCGATTCTGAATTGCGGATTTTTGTTTCTTGATAAAGACGTGACGAGAATTTTTGAAATCATAAATGGCGTTTCCGTAATCGGAATTCTTACTCATAACCACAATAATAAATTTATCAATACTCTGTAGCACCAAACAATAAAATAATTACATTAATTTTAAGATCACATGTTACCGCAAACATAAATCAAAAAGCGAAACTTAAACTCGTTTAGCGTGTGTACATACGTACTGACGTACATAATATACATAGTTACTTACTTAACACTGATTAAATATTACTAGGTCAATTAATTTCCGTTCTCATCATATGACGTGTGTACCTCGCTATTTTTATACCAAAACAAGATCAACTCTGCAGTAAAACGTAGGATTACGAAATAGATCATACAAAAAACAAAAGAAGACCAAAGATGAAAAAAGCAAGATGAAAGATATTTGAAAACTCGAGAGAGACAGTCTCTAGAACATAATTAGCAGTCCCACTACAAAGGGATTTGTAAACTTTGAGGTAATTAGTTACCCTAAAACGGACGTCCAATAACTTCCGTAAAACGGAAATATTTGGCCATCAGCTCAATGGTGCGACGTCAATGTAAGATGTTATTAATGTTGTTGACTTCATTTATTACTTACAATTAGAGACTGACTACTAACCAGATATATTTATTTCTCTTGATGGTCTAGGGAAGGCCATTATTAATATATATAATATATATTAATTTCAAACTTGGGTTTAATAGCGAAGTTAACAGGTCTGATATTAGTTAAGCTTTTTCCCCGCAGCTTTACCTCAGTAGATTCATCTCGCCAGTAAAAGTTTTTTTTTCCAACGATTGTGCTTCTACTAATGGAAGTCTTTTATTAAAATCGAATGAGTATATACTATACACTGAGAGCAGTGGTAGCTCAGTGGTAACGGCCCCGACTTACATATCGTAGGTCGCGAGTTCGAACCCAGTCAGGCGATTTACTTTGTGTAAATTATTTCATCACCACTGCTCTTGAAACGGTGAAGGAAAACATCATGAGGAAACCGGCATGTCCTAGAACCAAATATTCGAAGACGTGTGACATTCTCCAACCTGCACTGGGATCGTGGTGGATTAAGGCCTATTACCTCTCTCACAGAGAGGTTGCCTGTGTCGCAGCAGTGGGAACATTATAAGGCTGATGATGATGATGAGTATATACTACCAGAGGTCACTTCTTATAAACATAAATATCGTTCTAAGGCTCTGTGACATTTTATCAGCGAAATAGAAATTAAAGACAAAAATGTATGAGAATGCCAAGCGCTATCGAAATGCCTTGATATTTGCCATATAAATAAATAAATAAACAAGCCTTTTTATTTCCTTAATAAAATTTAATTTACGAATATATTACGATTAAAGAGCATGCAATTTATGTATAATTAAAATGAAATAAATTATATCTTTACAAATTATATAAGTATATTCAATTTAAACTATTATTATATAATTGTTTAATTCAATTACTGTTACAATACTATTATTAAATTTAAATATATTTCCTTTACACTTTGGTATATCGACCATCGCCATCCTTGATAGAATGATACTTTGTCTAGAGCCTCTGATATAAGTTATCTTCATCTCACACAGGCAGTCAGGCAACTTTACGGAGTAAAAAGTACTGTAGCCTATGGCACTCAATGTTTCTACCAATGAAAGCCTTTTAGTGTAATCTAATGAGTAGACACTTTCAAGAGATTACCTTTTACGAACATATGTCGACCTAAGGCTCTGTAATATTCTATCATCAATGAAAGCGTCGCGATTGGTAAAATGACAAAATGTTCTAATTGCCAAGCGCTATCTAAATGTCACTTGATATTTCCCTTACGTTTTGGCATTTCAACCATCGTCATCCGTGATAGAATAATACTTTATCTGGAACCTCTGATATAAGTTACCATCTTCATCTCACACAGGCAGTCAGACAACTTTACGGAGCAAAAAGTACTGTAGCCTATGGCACTCAATGTTTCTACCAATGAAAGCCTTTTAGTGTAATCTAATGAGTAGACACTTTCAAGAGATTACCTTTTACGAACATATGTCGACCTAAGGCTCTGTGATATTCTATCATCAATGAAAGCGCCGCGATTGGTAAAATGACAAAATGTTCTAATTGCCAAGCGCTATCTAAATGTCACTTGATATTTCCCTTACGTTTTGGCATTTCAACCATCGTCATCCGTGATAGAATGATACTTTATCTGGAACCTCTGATATAAGTTACCATCTTCATCTCACACAGGCAGTCAGGCAACTTTACGGAGTAAAAAGTACTGTAGCCTATGGCACTCAATGTTTCTACCAATGAATGCCTTTTAGTGTAATTTAATGAGTAGACACTTTCAAGAGATTACCTTTTACGAACATATGTCGACCTAAGGCTCTGTGATATTCTATCATCAATGAAAGCGTCGCGATTGGTAAAATGACAAAATGTTCTAATTGCCAAGCGCTATCTAAATGTCACTTGATATTTCCCTTACGTTTTGGAATTGCAACCATCGTCATCCGTGATAGAATGATACTTTATCTGGAACCTCTGATATAAGTTACCATCTTCATCTCACACAGGCAGTCAGGCAACTTTACGGAGTAAAAAGTACTGTAGCCTATGGCACTCAATGTGCCTACCAATGAAAGTCTATTATTGTAATCTAATCAGTAGATACTTTTAATAGATTATCTTTTACGAACATATATCGATCTAAGGCTCTGTACGTGATATTCTATCATCAATGAAGGCGTCTCGATTGGTTAAATGACAAAAATTTTTTGATTTCCAAGCGCTACCGAAATGTCACTTGATATTTCCCTTACATTTTGGCATTTCGACCATCGTCATCCGTGATAGATTGTCATTTTGTTGAGAGTCTCTGATTTAAGTAACTATCTTTCTCTCACACAGGCACCTTATTTTTTTTTCGTGGTAAAAATTACTGTAGCGGAACTCAATATTTCTACCAATGAAAGTTTTTTATTGTAATGTAATGAGTAGACAGTTTCAAGAGATTACCTTTTACGAACATATATCGACCTAAGGCTCTGTGATATACTATCATCAATGAAAGCGTCGCGATTGGTTAAATGACAAAAATGTTTTGATTTCAAAGCGATATCGAAATGTCACGTGATCAATCCCTTACATTTTAGCATTTCGACCATCGTCATCCGTGATAGAATGATACTTTAACTGTAACCTCTGATATAAGTTACCATCTTCATCTCACACAGGCAGTCAGGCAATTTTACGGAGTAAAAAGTACTGTAGCCTATAGCACTCAATGTTCCTACCAATGAAAGTCTTTTATTGTAATCTAATGAGTAGATACTTTCAATAGATTACCTTTAACGAACATATATCGACCTAAGGCTCTGTGACACTCTTTCGTTTCTCCTAAACTATAGAAGACAGAGTTTTGAAATCTTTTTCTATTCGTGTGAGGACGTGGCCAACTCGGGCAGAGTTGGCCACAGGCACCTTATTTTTTTTTCGTGGTAAAAATTACTGTAGCGGAACTCAATATTTCTACCAATGAAAGTTTTTTATTGTAATGTAATGAGTAGACAGTTTCAAGAGATTACCTTTTACGAACATATATCGACCTAAGGCTCTGTGATATACTATCATCAATGAAAGCGTCGCGATTGGTTAAATGACAAAAATGTTTTGATTTCAAAGCGATATCGAAATGTCACGTGATCAATCCCTTACATTTTAGCATTTCGACCATCGTCATCCGTGATAGAATGATACTTTAACTGTAACCTCTGATATAAGTTACCATCTTCATCTCACACAGGCAGTCAGGCAATTTTACGGAGTAAAAAGTACTGTAGCCTATAGCACTCAATGTTCCTACCAATGAAAGTCTTTTATTGTAATCTAATGAGTAGATACTTTCAATAGATTACCTTTAACGAACATATATCGACCTAAGGCTCTGTGACACTCTTTCGTTTCTCCTAAACTATAGAAGACAGAGTTTTGAAATCTTTTTCTATTCGTGTGAGGACGTGGCCAACTCGGGCAGAGTTGGCCACAGGCACCTTATTTTTTTTTCGTGGTAAAAATTACTGTAGCGGAACTCAATATTTCTACCAATGAAAGTTTTTTATTGTAATGTAATGAGTAGACAGTTTCAAGAGATTACCTTTTACGAACATATATCGACCTAAGGCTCTGTGATATACTATCATCAATGAAAGCGTCGCGATTGGTTAAATGACAAAAATGTTTTGATTTCCAAGCGATTTCGAAATGTCACGTGATCAATCCCTTACATTTTAGCATTTCGACCATCGTCATCCGTGATAGAATGATACTTTAACTGTAACCTCTGATATAAGTTACCATCTTCATCTCACACAGGCAGTCAGGCAATTTTACGGAGTAAAAAGTACTGTAGCCTATAGCACTTAATGTTCCTACCAATGAAAGTCTTTTATTGTAATCTAATGAGTAGATACTTTCAATAGATTACCTTTAACGAACATATATCGACCTAAGGCTCTGTGACACTCTTTCGTTTCTCCTAAACTATAGAAGACAGAGTTTTGAAATCTTTTTCTATTCGTGTGAGGACGTGGCCAACTCTGCCCCCGTACCATGACGTGTCAAAACTATCATGGTGCGACTGGGGAAAAGGGATAGATGTATACAAGTCATTTACATCTGTCCCTTACACACACTCGAAATAACCGTGCTCTAAGAGCTTATGTTTACCCCCCTGGTGTCAGAGTTAATTAATTTAGTTTTGAAATAAAAACGTTTTATAGAAAATTTCATCCAATTCCTTTAAAATATCATTTATTAAAGATTAGTAACGTTTTAAAACAGAAACCAAAAAAAAAACATTTTTAACTTACTGGCAAAATCTAAAACCTCATTTATAAGTATGTTTTACGCCATTACATTTTTAATAACTGGTATTATCTCCTCGGGTTCTGTTGAAAAACAACTTTTTATTTTTCGTATTTCTCTTAGTAAACTCTATCATTTGTTACCTACATAGGTTTTTGGTATTTTTGTTTCTTTATTTTTTTAAGTTAAAATGTTATTAATGTATAATGAACAATAATTTCAAAGGAAAAACGTTCTACATTTCAAAACTCTGACTTCTATAGCTTTGGAGAAATTGTAATTTCAAAATTGTGGTACTAAGTTTTGAAGGCCAGTGTATATGGGATTGCCAAGCGTTATCGAACACTAACGTGATCAAACCCTTACATTTTGGAATTACAATAATCGCCATTGCAGACAGAATTAAACATTGTCTAGAGCAGGGATGGCGAACCTATGGCACGCGTGCCTGTGGTGGCACACGACAAAATATTTTGGTCACGCTAAAATGATTTTATTTAGAATCTAGGTAATTTGCAACAGCAGAAATTACACCAACCCCTACTTTTATTTAAATACTACATTAAACTTTAAATATATAAAAAAAATCAATTAAAAATTTTTAAGTGGAATTCCCTGCCTGAGTCTGTGTTTCCCGATAGCTACAACCTGGGAGTCTTTAAGTCAAGAGTGAATAGGTTACTTCGAGGCAAGCGTGCTCCATCGTCGACCACATCATCGCTTACCATCAGGTGAGATAGTGGTCAAACGCAAGCCTATTAATAATAAAAAAAATAAAAAATATAAGAATTATTTAATTCATAGCATTTAGAGTTTTATTTTTTGTCAACTAAGACAATCTAAAAAAATTTTTGGAGTCAGTTCACTGTCACATAAAAAAAAAAAAAAAAAAATTGGCACGTTTTCTAATAAAGGTTCGCCATACCTGATCAAGAGCCTCTAAACCAGGGGTCCATAAATGGCGGACCGTGGTCCGGATCCGGACCACCGACCACTTTTGTGTGGACCTTAAGTAAACAGTACAATATAATTTACTTGTGTTACTCGAGTACACAATGTAATCATTTTTCGGAGTTCGGACTTCGTTTTACATATTTTTATTATTATTTCAGTTTTTACAAAGTAAATACACGTGACGATGTAAAGGCATCGGCTTTAAAACTTTCGGACCGCGACGTTCATAATATTCCTAAGAAACGGACCCCAAATGAAAGTAATTGGTGACCCCTGCTCTAAACAATAAAACATTCTTACTTCTCTATAATATTAGGTAGTTTAAATTCTCAATATTCTTGTTCATGGACCCATCAATCAGTCTAAGCAGCTGTAATTTAACAATGAACATAATTTATTTTTAAGTACCTAATCATTAATTGAAGATCCGTATCTGTAATTAAGAGATAGTTAATTATTACTTAGCGTTATTTATTACCGCTTAACGGGCTACAAATAGAAATAAAACAGTTACCGTTTTTTTCTCGTACGTAACCACAGCAATTGAAAAGCGGTTTGTTTATCTAAAAGATTCGTCTCTTAAGTAATTAGTACCTGGGCGACCCAGCTCGACTCGGGTGAAAATCGAGAAAACGACGTTTTCTAAAAATGTCACCTAGCTAGATCAATGTATAGCCCCCGAAACCTCCTGCATACTAAATTTCATGAAAATTGTCGGAGCCGTTTCCGAGATTCAGATTATACATATACTAGCTGACCCGGCAAACTTTGTTTTGCCATAAAAAGACCAAACATTTATCTACCCTACCCTACCCTACCCTACCCTACCCGACCCTACACTACCCTACCCTACACTACCCTAACCTACCCCACCCTACCCTACCCTACCCTACCCTACCCGACCCTACACTACCCTACACTACCCTACCCTACACTACCCTACCCTACCCTACCCTACCCTACCCTAACCTACCCGACCCTACACTACCCTACACTACCCTACACTACCATACCCTACCCTACCCTACCCTACCCTAGGCTCACGGAGCCCGAGACCTTTCCAACGAATGCAAAACCATGGAAATCGGTTCGTGCGTTCTGGAGTTATAGCGTCAGGGAGGAAAACCCGACTTATTTTTATATATTAGATATACATAATTATACATAAATACAAGAATTTGCTCTTTTAAAGGTATTAGATTTGATAATCAAATTCATCATCAGTAAAGATTTTAGTGGAAAGGATTTAAGGTTGAAGTAGGATCATCGAAAATTCTAGTAGACACCTTGCTAATCCAAAAATAATATTCCCAAATCCTGTCTTGTCATTTTAGTTTTCGTTGAACCGCTGTATCAACTTCGGGAATTTTGTCCCCGGTCCCTTTCCTACCAAAACATTGAGGCTCACTATACCCGATTACTTTTCGTGAAGTTCAGTACGAGCCAGAGCAAAAGTTTTCCATATGCGGGGTAGTCATGAATAGGCAATTCGCAATATTTCCGATCACGTACCACCCCGACTTTGGGTTCTGGACAAACGTCACCAGTAATTTTGTTCCAATACTAAAGCTACGCCACGAACCGTGAACTTTCAGTTTAAGCTTGAAAATTAAAAGGTAGGGGAGCTTATGAGGCAGCAGTGCAAACTTTCAGAGAGCTTTACTGGCAGCTTATCTCATACGGATTTATCTGTGAACATTTAAGTAGCCAGAATCAACCCTGTCCCACATTTTGCTGGTACATTAAGATATTAACTGTAGTAGATTCGGTAGAAAATACATTTAGATAACCTTAAAAGTAGATACTTAATTTAATTTTAAGTTGTTATTTATCCACTCAACAAGAGCATTGTTGGCTCAGTGGTAAAGACGCCGACTTACGTGTCGTAGGTCGTGAGTTTTTTTCATCACCATTGAATCTCTTAAAACGGTGAAGGAAAACGTCTTGAGGAAACCGGCATGTCCTAGAACCAAACATTCGAAGACATGTGACATTCACCAACCCGCACTCGCAGAGGATGGCTGTGTTCCAGCAGTGGGAACATTATAAAGCTGATGATGATTTATCCACTCAGGATCCCAACAGGATTGAAACCTCACCTGGAATAGTTGAAAGTTGTATCGGTACCTATTCGATTTACAAGCAATCCCTAACATATAAATACTGTAACCCCAAGCCGTGAGAAAAAAACAAGTTCCCAAATAAAGTTCGCAGCACATATATTTTGTATGTTAAAGACATCTCGTAAGGAAGTGGCTATAAAAACTATCGCTCGACCGAACCAAACATAAGCTAGTAACTACACATATTATAAATCTTTGTAACTGATGTTTGACAACTTGTAACTGTTTTTTTATCCATATCAAAATGTTACGGACGAAATACGGTCAGCCAGTGTGTTCGATTGTTCGATGGTCTACAATCCAGTTCTGTCACAGAGTACGTGATATACTGCCGATGGAAGCGTCCGCTATAAAGAAACACTAATAATGATGATCGTATTGGTATGTAATAAATGTTCCATTGTATTTACGACTTATTCTATCACTTTTTGCTCTCGTTGTGATGTACCGTAACCTGTCTTTACTAAAGATCGATTTCGCGATATAGAACAATGTATAATCAACCAGTCGTTGAACCAATCACTTGACAGAATCGTCGGTCGCTCTTGTTTGTAAAACTTTACTACCCAGACATAATTTTCAGCTTCATAATATTTCACGCAATTGCCCCCGTTTTATGCCTTCGCAGTTTATACGATTATTATTTCTTCCCTGAGAGACACCTCCAATTTCCGAAGGTTATTCTTATCTGGTACAAGTATCTGTGACAATGTCGAAATTATTTACGATACTTTTATAATCGTATCCAGCGAATCGTATTCATTGTCGCATTGACACAAAAACATGATAATAAAATATGTATGATCTGATCATCCCTGTGCTGCACAGTGGGACGTTGCCTGGCGGGTCTTGTCCTTCATTTAACGGCTATTTTCACCAAATAAATTGTACGAATGTGCAGTTTAACTTACAGATTATAAAGCCGTAATAAATACGCGAATATAACGTATTTGGTAGCGCGGTGCTGGTAGTAATAACACGGCATTAATCGTACGTCTAGAAGGTGAGTAATGCGGTAGCGTCAAAGTTGGGACGTTTAAGAGCTTGGTGATTGATGGCATACCGCGCGGATTGTTTTAAAACTCGCCTCACCAGCACTCGTTACTCTCACTTACGCGAATGAAGAAGTGTTAACGCAATAAGATATTAATTTGCCATGTTTATTACCCACATCACTAACGCTGCTCGTATTTTGAAATTATTTGAATATTATTTGTACCTTGACTATATTTATGTACTGATTAATTAAAAGAAGACATCTAATTCGACCAGTATATCAAAGTTTCTGAAACATTTTTATTGCAATATCACTAAATTACAATAATAACCATAGAATTTGCCTCCGGCAAAAAACCAGCGTATAAACTGAATCAAGGGACGCTAAAATAAATAAAATAAATAAAAATGTTTATTGGTGCAAAAAGAAAGGTTACATTACAGTTAACGTACAGCTATATTGCAAGAATTATTTCATTGCAACCATTTTGAGTAACCCTGCCTCTCAAACTAGGGCAACCTGTATCTTGAGAGACAAGCAAAACCGTACCTAATTAATTTGTTATTAGAGCTTGATATCAAATGAGAATAAAGTACCAGGCGCTCATACCAAGCAAGAAGTACACACCATCAAATAACATAAGTGTCACGTCAGACGCGGCTAGACTGACCCAGTTGCATGCGTTACGCTCCCAGCATCACCGTTCAACTCCCGTCGGCGGCAATCAACGCCCCCCGCCCATGATACATGGCTGCAAACCCTATAGTCATTCATATTCATGTTGTCAGTTGTCACTTTCATGTTGAGCACAAGTAGACTATCATCCTATTGTTCATAGGAAGATGACATAATTTGTCAGTTCGAGAAACATTTGATGACAATCAGAAGAATTTTGTTTTTGTTCCGCTTTTAATAAAAAGAAAGGACAAATCGTTATTTTTAATGTAAGTCATTGTTACGTAGGAAAACGCGAAAATCTTTTCTAATAATAGTACATTGTTACCCTAGGGGTGAAAGTAACTTCTTTAGTTAGTGAGGGCGCCAATAGTTCGAGGGACTAAATAAGTCAAGCGCGAGCCTATAATGAATAAAAAAAAAAAAAAAAAAAAAACCCGAGGTAAACACTGTGCTTTTCATTACGAATACAAGGAAATTAAAAATAAAAGCGTTCTGCTATACGGAAGTATAGACAAAACTCTACAACTCGAAAATACAAATGAAGATTGGGTTGCCACTTTCCCACCTATTTTGTTTTTTTTCTGTGGCCGGCCAAACACTCAGCCATTATTATTCATTTTCCAAAAAAATGGTAAATATTTTGCCCAAATATTTGTTATTTTGCTTGAATTAGCTGCTGATTCTCCCTAGTGCTGGAAAGTATTACTTTCAACCCGCTCCTCAGACCTATTTTCCGAGTATGAAAAAAATATTGAAAAGCGATGGCACCGGAGAGTAAATTCAATCACAGAGTAAAAAATATATATAAAATATTAAAAAAAAAAATCTAACAAAACTGACCATGAAAGCTCTAAGAAACTTTAATGATGTCGTGTTGGTGACTTAGATAAAACGAAACCCATCAACACTGCAATAGATAATGTAACATTTATGTGGTAGTAAAATTTATCAACTAGCAGTCGCAATACGACCATACTGACATAGGTACTCTATGGTATCTATGATCAGACATAAACCAAGAACAACATAATACTCGTCCTGGATCGAACTAATCAACACTGTTACACGTCAGATTAATTTGATATAGGAGGAGTGGATATAGGTATATAGCTATGGCATCAAGAAGAAGTAATCTACGCAAAATCTCCTCCATCTATACCAATATTATAAAGAGGAAAGTTTTTTTGTTTGTGTGTTTGTTTGTACCGAATGGGCTCCGAAACTACTGGACCGATTTCAAAAAATTTCTCACCGTTGGGAAGCTACACTATCCCCGGGTGACATAGGCACTTTTTTATCTCTGTATTCCTACGGGAACGGGAACTACGCGGGTGAAACCGCGAGGCGTCCGCCAGTACTTAATATAATAAATGCGAAAGTATCTAACTCAGTCTCTCTGTTAAGTTTTGACGCTCAACCCCTAAACAGATTTTGATGAATTTTGGCATAGATTGGACCCTGGGAGAAGTATCCAATGTCCTTCACATTGGATATTTCATCCCGGGCGTTCTCTTGTGATAATTTTCGACTTTGACGTTGGCAAAACCTCTGGCGGAAGCTAGTTTCAATAAATGTTTGTGTGCTACCCGTTTTAGTTTTCAGTATTCGCAGTATTATTACCGTAAAGATTCTTAGGAATAAATTCGTGCAGCGGTCTCTATGCTAAACCGTCTACATTCATTACCTACCTACCAATACGCAACATTCACCTCTGTATCTGCTAATACACGAACTGTCACCGTGCAAATTAATAGTTCTATTTAATAAGCCGGTTTTTAATAAACCCAACGCTCTTATAGGCCTTTGAATGTAAGCTAATTTCATAAAATTACTCACATTCGTTCATAAGTGGTCCTAAAAACATGTATTTATAGTTTCCTCGGCCGTCAATGAAATTGCTTGTAAACAGAGTTTAATATTTCATCATAGCTTCAATGATGCAGGTAATGTCAACAAAAAAATAAGTTTTGGCGACCTGGCCCTTTAATTTTATGTTGTGCATTTGGTGAAGTTAAAAGAAAATAATGGTCACATTAAAAAAGAAAGTTATCAAAAACCCGACTGCTTAAGAATAAGTAAACAAGAAGAAAATCATACTGTGCAGTCGGAGGATATTCAGCTTTCAGTTTTTTTTTTTTTTTAATTACTTTTAAACATGTAAGTGTTTTATATTTTTGTAATTAATTCTTAAACCCTTCAATTTAAAACTGTGTGTGTGTGTTTGGAAGCAAAAAAAAATTGGGACTACAACAATAAATCAATTTTTATTTTAATGTAGTCAGTGTCACTCGCAAGGTTAAGACGAATGGATTGACGTCGTCAAAATTGGTTGAAGCGTTTGGTCTCTAGAACGCCACATAGAAACAAACATACAACGTACATACAAACATATACACATAGACTGAAAAACACATTACTCTCCTTTGCGTCGCGTAGTCAGGTAAATAGTCAACAGTCGAAGCTATGGTTGAATTAACAATGGTAAAATAAAACAGGTACAATATAAAATAAATTACAAAAGCTCAGTATATTTTTTGTCAGATGGCAACCTTAGTACTAAACATGCGGCTGATTTTCAGCGCAATTAAACTCACGAATGTGACACCAAATAAATTAAAAAAAAACTGACATAAATCAATATTACAACAGTGACCATATTTATTTCAGAATTGCTTAAGGTTACACTAGTCGAAAATTCTTCCATACAAACGTAGTCTAGCGATTACTCCACTGTTTGACGCTGTACGTTCAAAATGAAAAAATGATATCAATGTGTCTCATCATTATCTAGCCCTGTATGGAAACAAAAAAGTAAAAAAATAATATATTTGAAAGTTCCATATTTCAACACTAATTTGAACGCATCTTTGGGCGGAAAAAAATACCATAAGAAGAAGGAAAATTTTTTTTTTTTTTGAAAATATACATTTAGTATTTTTTTCACTCCCAAAGGTCTGTTTATTTGTTTGTTCCGCTCGTTTTCGTCCTAAATCATCATCGATTTCGATACAAATTTGCAAAAGTGCTAAATCGTACGCGAACTAGCTTCTTACTGCTCATCACAGCATCTATCTCTGTTGTCGGATGAGATAGCATGCATTTTAACCTCGCGCAGAAAATAGTTCGTGTCGTCGACTAGGGGAACCTTAATCCTTGAATTAGCTGTTTATTTCGAGTCTGTATACCAACCGTCTTTGTTGACTGTACTTGAGATTGAGTAGGTAGAAGACATAAATCGTCCTTTCTCGCCACTAAAGATATGAGCATATGAGATTATCTACTTATTGCTCAAGTATTATCTTGATTTCACTATTACGATCGGCATATTCCATTAAGTAAGTATATTGCATCAGGCTTAATACTTTGAATTAAAAAAAAAACCCTTTTCCTAAAAAAATAATCGACTTTAAAAGCAAAACACTAAAAAGAGCAAAATTCTCGGAAGCCGGTGTTTTTTTTGGTTCTTTTTTATCGATTTTTTGACACCGCTGAATCGATTTAGATGAAACTTGCACTCTTCCTTCTTGTTCCCTATTTTGAGAGATACTTAATCCAATAAAAAAGAATGGTCATGATGCGATAAGTAGTTTCGGAGAAATGCGTGGACATACACTTATGAAATTTAGCATACATGTTTAGATGCCCAAATTTGAGTAACATATATGCGATTATTGGACAATTCTAACAATATTATATACATAGATAAGTGTCGAATTTATTACCTCCTTTTTTTTAAGTCGGTAAAGAGGAGGGTAATAATTATGTCTGCTGTGTATACCTACTTAGTTGTAAATTCTTAGGTTTAAAAATCACTTCAGTTACATAATTGATTAAAGTGAGCAATTAAGATTACCACATTTCTGCGTTAAAATGTTGGAATTCTTCAATCCGCTTGAATATTTTGCAATATCACAGCTAGGCACTCAAATAATTAACACAGAAAACAAAGTCAGAAATCATTTTTAGAAAGAAACCAGACTCATAAATAAAACCCATTTAAGAAATACTTGGTCACAGTTCCTTTAATCGAAGACTCACATATTTTCATGTTAATATCATACAAACGAGCACAACATAATTCATACACTTTGTATGAAACCAAACTTCCTCTCCTTTTGTTCCAAATATATTTTACAGGCTGAAATGGTTTGGAAAGAGTTATGTGGATGTAAAAGTGACGTTAATGCGCGCTCGGATGGTCGCGTTAATTAACTAAATAGTTCATTTATACGTCTACACGACGATGTACAAATCTGTAACAATCACACTGTGACACGTTTATGGCCTATTAATTATTTAAAAACGCAACATCTTCATAATTTACGCCACTACGAAGATTACAGGGGGAGATAAAGTATTCCAAAATTAAAACAAAAATCTCGCGTATATATTAATATATTGCGCAATAATTTCATTGTGAAAGACAACGTGTCAACTTTTGTTTATGGGTTGATAATTTAAATCCCATACAGCTATTATTCTTATGCGTAATTTAACGATGCGATTATTATTATATAAAGATGCTACACCGTACTAAATTTTATTAAATTAAAAACGAGTCGTTATCAAAAATTAAATTTAAAAAGACGAAGCAAAAAAAGCGGCAGTGAAAATGTCTGGACAGATCGCTTAATAAGGGCCCGTAACGAAACAGGGAAAAATCAAAAACAAGTGAAGTGCTGTTAGTGCTCATAAAAAGCTTTTTAAACTGTCCCAGGCTTCATAACTGACAACCGCTTAAAGGCCAAAAATTTCACAATTGCTTCCATTTCAAGCAGTTATTCAGATTTCATTCGTTGCGAAACAGCAAAAATATTATTTTACATTGCAAGAGTCCTCTTAATTTAGGTGGAATTTACAGAAGTATGTGATACTTGCTTCATTTAAATATATGTAAGTATCTACCTATTTAATACGATAGTATACATACCCTAAGATTCAGATCCAGATTCAGATTCTTTATTTGTAAACATAGGTTAAAGATACACAGGTGTGTGAGATGTTACAATTTTGTAAGTTCTCTATGATTTGCCATTAGGCGTACAAATGTTTCATCATTAATTTCACAATATTATATAAAAACTAGAAAGAGTTAGTATTGGATAAAACAATATAGTTATTATTCTCTTGACAATTAATTAATTTATCAATAAAAACTACAATGTCAAAAATAAGTACCAAATTAACAAAACATTTCAGAAATGTCAAAAAAAAAATAGGATATTGTCAATTAATCAAATTAATACAAGGTCAAGAATAAAAGCCACGAAATACAGAAATAAATGTCAAAAATAATAATATTAAGGAAATATTGGATAATGTTAATTAATTAATAAATAAGTACAAAATTAATACAAGGTTACCGTAATATGTTTAAAAGAAGAGATAAAATGTTGTATGAAGCTCCATACATCTAAAACGAAGCTTTTGACTAATAAGAACTCATTACATTCCAATTCCAATGAATCTATTTGTCGACTGATAAACCCAGATCAATCTACATAAACGAGATTTAAAATTCTTTCTAATTTATTATGCGTCTCAGTCAGATCCCTGCGATAAAGCCAGTTGTCCCTGAAGATTTATAATGGAAATTTTATTGGGAATTTATTTTTAACGTTCAATTTCGTGACAGTTGGGAGAAATTATCACGCAATTAAAAGGATTCCTTAATGGGAACAAAAAGAGGAAGTACGGCCCATATTTCGAATGTTGTTCGCAGTGATATAGTGCTAATAGGAGGTCGGTATTGTCTTGCTTACACTGTCGATGTCGTGTGGGGAGGCTAGACAATATAATTATGCAGGCCCCAGATGGCCTATCACTCTATTAGATACGAACAAGACTTGGCTATTAAGGCGGTACCCCGAGCAAAACGCCGCGCGAACATTTTTGTAGATTTTTGTATTCAAAAGACCAAAATTCGATTTTATAAAGATTGTATTCTAAAATCTGGGCGTAATATTCACTACTGTAATTCATGCGCCACCAGTGCCGCTAGACCAATAGGAATGCTCATATCTCATGCCGATTTTTTGGTCAGGGTACCGTCTTAACACAATATCAATAGCACATACATTTCTGTAAAGCTAGGAAATGTTTCTGTTAGCTATATTCGTGTGTAATCTACACATGAGTATGTCTAACAGATACAGTAAATTAATAGTTAGTCTCTAGTGCCAATTGGTTTGTAATTATTATAAAATGTGGTTTAAAAAGTAAAATGACACATAAGGAAAAAAGAAAAATGATAAACACGACAAGATAGTCAAGTACAATATAAGCTGTAAAAACAAAAAAAAGTTGTGGTGCCTACGTTTGTATTAACTATAAAATACGAACTAAAAAGACGTAAACAAGAACAAAATCATACTGTGCAGTCGGAGGATACATCGGGTTTTGGCCAGGTCGCGAATACGTACCCTCCAACTGCACAGCATGATTTTGTTCTTGTTTACGTCTTTTTAGTTCGCTTTTTAAGCAGTCGGGTTTTATTTTTTTTATTTGTAACTTTTTAGTTTTTTTTTTTATTTAGGTACATTTAAACATATAAGTGTTGTATATTTTTGAAATCACCTCTTAAACGTTTGATACCCCACACGATGGGCTTGGAAGAAAAAAAAAATTGTCCCCCACAATATGGTGTCTAAAATCCGTCATTTTCTATTTTCCAATTTTAATGTAGCCAGTGACACTCGCAGGGTTATGACGAATAATTTGACGTAAAAATCATTAAAATCGATCAACACGTTTGGTCTCTAAACGCCACATAGGAACAAACATACATACTTATAAATATACATACATACATAGACTGATAAACACATTACCCTCCTTCGGCAGTCAGGTAAAAACCGGCCAAGTGCGAGTCGGACTCGGGCACGAAGGGTTCCGTACCATTATCGTAAAAACGGCGAAAAAATCACGTTTGTTGTATGGGAGCCCCACTTAAATATTTATTTTATTCTGTTTTTAGTATTTGTTGTTATAGCGGCAACAGGAATACATCATCTGTGAAAATTTCAACTGTCGAGCTATCACGGTTCATGAGATACAGCCTGGTGACAGACAGACAGACAGACGGACCGCAGAGTCTTAGTAATAGGGTCCCTTTGGGAACGGAACCCTAAAACGATGTAAACAAGAAGAAAATCATGCTGTACAGTCGGAGGATACATTATTCGCGAATTGGCTAACCAAAACTATAAATATCCTCCGACTCCATAGCATGATTTTCTTCTTGTTTACTTATTTAATTCGCTGCAGGGGGGTTTTTTGATTTCATTAACTTTTTTATTTACAACTTTTTAGTTATAATGGGAGCTGGAACACTTAATAGGTTTGGGAGAAAAAAAATTGAACCTGTTTAAGGACACTTGGGTTTTAAGACGAATATACCGATACATTAACTGTCGAAATCCATTCAGCCGTTTGTAAGATACGAGGTAATAAAGAAATGTATAAACAAATGTA
Organism: Orthosia gothica; assembly: GCA_949775005.1. Taxonomy (NCBI): domain Eukaryota; kingdom Metazoa; phylum Arthropoda; class Insecta; order Lepidoptera; family Noctuidae; genus Orthosia; species Orthosia gothica. Next base: position 17,923,103 of record OX459043.1, on the reverse strand, counting down.
CACACATACATACAAGATACGCACGAAAAAATAAAACCATAAGTCAAAGAAAACGGAAAACCAGTTTCGGTAAAATAAAAATGATAAACACGCCAAGATAGTCAAGTACAAAATAAGCTGTAGGAAACATCAAGGGTCTGAAGGTCATCGTCGTGAAAACGGTCACACCCTCGTCAGGAAATATAACGAGATCATGTTTTACGAGCTTGTTTATCCGAATTCCTTATACATTATATATTACTTGTCGCTTATACTACATAATATATCAATAGGACAGGGTCAGACCAACTACCTCACGAACAGAGAATACATAAAAAAAAAACAGAAGATTTTTCCACCACCGTGTAGCCGAAACCGTGCGATATTTTAGCCAAAGATGGCGTGTGAAAAATAAGCGTAAAACCGAACCCGTAACTCACAATAAGTGTACCAAAACATCAAGCAAATGATCAAAAACAACGGTGTGGGAGCAAATACTTAGTTTCGCCATGTCTCCGTAATGTTTGGCAATAAATTGAGAAGAACAAACAAGCGGCCTTATCTTATCCTTGCCGGTGCGACTTGGCCGCAGTCGAAGCCTATCAAATATCTTTTCACAGTTTCCGCTCCATTTAATCGACAAATACGGTAACATGTCATGTAATAACACAGAACATTATCTCCCTGAATTTAAGTGTGTAATAAAGAAGCTTTATTTTGGTCGTGTTTGTTTTTAATCTGGCTAAACCGTTTTATTACCGAAGCCACGGTTCCCTGCGCTAACAAGGAAAATTTGATTCAAATAAATGTCACTAGATGGCGCAATATGCAAATTGTGTGTAAAATAATTATTTTCTAGAATTGATCATAAACATTGTATGTATGTTTAATCAACTCGCCTAAGCACAATATTATGGATTATTGAGCTCTTAATTCACATTTCAAAGATTATTTGAACGGATCATTTAAAATTTATTCCAATAGATGCGGTTTTAAATTTCTGAGGCATGCCACGCGATTTTATAAATTTGTTTTAACACATTTTGGTACAATGAAACTATAAAAACTTGCAAAAAAATAGTTTAAAACAAATCGTCACTGTATTTAAAGAAAAAATAGTCACGAACCGAGTAAACTCTTTTTTCTTGCAAATCGCTGCTAACACCATCTATAGCCGTGCAACGGAACCGAACGCGATCAAAGCGAATATAATATATAATAATCAGACGAAAAACGCTATTTACGTCGGCACGGTTTCTTTATACGGAACTAGCTGACCCCCGCGGCTTCGCTCCAGTCAAAATTATAGCTTATGTTACTCGGGAATAATGTAGCTTTCCGTAGGTGAAATAATTTTTTAAATCGGTCCAGTAGTTTCGCAGCCTATTCGGTACAAACAAACAAAAAAATCTTTTCTATTTATAACTAGCTGTCCCTGCAAACTTTGTTTTGCCATAAAAACACCAAACATTTATCTACCCTACCCTACACTACCCTACACTACCCTACCCTACCCTACCCGACCCTACACTACCCTGCCCTACCCTACACTACCCTACCCTACACTACCTTCCCTACCCTACGCTACACTACCCTACCCTACACTACCCTACGCTACACTACCCTACCCAACTCTACACTACCCTACCCTACACTACCCTACGCTACACTACCCTACCCAACTCTACCCTACGCTACACTACCCTACCCAACTCTACCCTACGCTACACTACCCTACCCAACTCTACACTACCCTACCCTACCCTACCCTACAATACCTTAACCTACAAAAAAAAATACGTAAAAACCATCTTTGAACTTCAACGAACATTAAAAAAAAAGAATTGTCCAAATTGGTCCAGGCGTTGTTGAGTTATGCGCTTACCAACACATTTTGCGATTCATTTTTATATTATAGATATTGGTATAGTATAGATGAGGCACACGCGGAAGCTCACATTAGAATTATTCTAAATGAAAAGAGTTGTGTTAAAAGTAGGTATATTGAATCTACGTTACATCAAAGCTCAAATTAAAAAAAAAGCGAATTAGCTACTTCTGAAATGAATAAAGCTCATCAAGAGAACGGTACTTTCGCGGGCTAGTAATTATGATATTACAAAAAATCTTTAAGTACCCTTTCTCATTGTGACTCAGACATAAATCAAAACAATTTCTGGCAGGTTAATAATGATCATCTTCATAAATGTATTAATTGCCTGTGTATACTTAAAGGTCATTGGATGATGTATGCGCAAATTATTGATCAAATGAGTACCTATTTATTTTCCGTTCTGAATCTTCGTTTAATTGAAGTAGAGTTAGCAGAAATAAAATTGTTCGAATACTTTTTCGGAATTTATTTTTGTACTAGTTTTTAACTATTTCCGAGAACATAGTGTACTAGGTAGATATACATTGTTTTTAATAGGTTGCCGTAAAAAACAATTTGCCAAAAGTAACTCACACAGATTGTTATGTGTAGGTACGCAACTTTATTTTCATGTTTCTGATTTGATTTCTTAAGTTAACCCTTAAAAAACTGATGTTATTGTCGATTTCGACGTAAATACTTATTCCACAAGGCGTAGGTATACCGTCGGGTACATGGTTTTAAGTTTCCATAATCTTCGCTTTGCAACTTTTACAATGAATTCTATTTTTTACGGCTCTCATAAATTTGAAACAAAAAAGCCCACACTTCTTTTATTCGCAAAATGTTTTAAGTTTTTATTTTGAAAAAAACATCGTGCTTTAGTTGCTCCGAGTTAGAGTTTTCAACACATCCAGACCAATCTAACTAATTTGGAGATTGTTAGTGGAGATTTAGTGAGTACTGAACGCTGATGCTCGATCTTAGAAGATTTATGTTTGTCTAGACAGACGGCTCTCTAATCTATCCTATCTAAACACTTGTTTCTACGCATACTTTTCAATATTGACGCCGGATAATCCGAATCCGATACGGAAGACTTTTCTTTATCATGATTTTCATTGCATACTTAAATAGGTTTACTCTATGAAGGCTATTAACAAGCTGTAAAATAAGTTATATCCAACAAGAAGTCTTCAATAAGTCGTGCGTGTCTTTATGCTAAGCTAATAATCTCTACGAAATGGTGATCCTCCAGACAAAATCACGCATGTTAATATTTTTTTTAATCTAACTAGAGTATTTTCAACTAAGCAAGAACGAACAACTGCCTTTGCATAAGAAAGTGTTTAAAAAAGTGATGTGTCGGACATGAGAGAGCGCGACGGCGTGAGTGCGGAGCGGCGGTGATGCGGGCGGCGCATGATGCGCGCGCGCATTAATGGAAGAGTCATGGTCGTCGGGCGGTGCGCCGCTGCTGCGCACGCGGTCGCTGCCGCTGGTGCTGGAGGTCAGCGGCGCCGCGCCCACGCGCCAGGCCAAGCTCGACCCGCGCCAGCTGCTGACCCTCACCCGCCACTACTACCCCGAGGGGGGGTGGGGCTGGGGCGTGGCCGCGGCTGCCACTCTCGCGCAGATTCTCGCACATGGCCTGCACCAGGCCTCCGCTGTGCTCGCCGTCGAAACTGTCAAACGGTTCGGTCCAGAGACTCGCATGCAAGCAGGTAAAACACACCATCGACGACAGAATCAAAATATTTTTACTGAAGACGTTAGTAGACCCTTCTACCATTACTGTAGCTTTAGTGTGTTTACACGACATGAACATTAATTGAACATTTATCAGTTTCCCTTATTATATACATATTAATATTAGTTATCTATGTCTAATGTTGCTTTTGTGTAATATTAGCAGTAAACCAGTGCTTTCCACTTCTGAACGTCGTCCTACCCACGCATATAACCCTAAACTAAAAGATTTTATTCTCGAAAGCTCAAGAGGATTGACCCTTGAAAAGGTGCGAGCCAATAAAAATCCGAAATAAAGACGTTACATTTCAGCCTGTAACTCCGTATCTATCACAAATAACATAAATCATTGTGTGACATATTTCTGGGCCAATGAAATATCGGATAGGCCAAGATGTTAACGATGTCCAATATTGTCCATGTGGGAAATAATAGGCGGATTCCTTTTCTCTCTTCATTTGTTATTTTCGTCGATTTTCTGGATTACTGCGCCCGATCTTTATGAATGGACTTTATACGAGATCAATGTATAGGGTGACTTCATTAGTGTTATTCATTGGCCCCTAAAGGGTCATGTACACATTGAGTAAATACTCGTCTGTAACTGTGTGTACATTATGTGCAATAAATAATCATTTCAGAAAGTACTCACGAATATGAACAATCATCTCTATGGGATCCACAAAACGCCTAAAACGCTTGCAAACTTGCTGTACGCTAAATGCGAACATAAAACTAACTGAACTGCATACTTTTTAGTATTTAAGAGCAGCTACGAGTGTAAAAAAAAATATATATTCATGAATATTTCAGTATTGAAAGATTGTTAATGAATTAAAAGACACCCTGACCACTGACCACTTTTAAAAAACTCGAAATGATGACTCAAATACATGCGCACTCTCAGTACAGTTTTTTATAGATCCATCTTCCTGGAAGGACAGCTTGAAAATTACCTTGTAATTTTGTTTGTAATCTTTTTTATTAGCCTTAATGCTGGGCTTAGCAATATTAAGGATATCAATCATAACTGTAATTCATCATAATAAAAGTGTTGTACTTGACACGAATTAAAGATATTATTCCCACCTGGTTCACATTGTCAAATAATTAGTTATAGTGTTGGGTCACGCTGTTAGATTTATTCTGTTCTAATACCAACAACTAATACCATTGGTATTTCTTAATTCTTTATTGTACACCAAAAACAATATTCAATACAATGTGATAATAAAGTACATGTACAAAGGCGAGCTTAACTCAATGTTGAGTTCTCTTACAGCAAACCCTAGAGAGTGACAGAGAATGATGACAAAAGAGGGTAGGATTCAGTATACAATTTTGAAATAACATAATTATAATCATAAAAATAAACATAAATAAATATAATATGTCGGAAACACGAGGGCTTCCTTCCATATACCCTCGTACTTGTGGGCTTATCGTGGGTTATGCATGCACGAGGCAGGTAACTTATGCCGCTTTAGAGATATTCCATTGTCCAATTCTAGTAGCAAGTTGACGCGCCAGTTTGTAATCACTTTTCACTAGCCAGTAGCCTGATACTTTTAGACGCAACTCCACCGGCACCAATCATGCCACACATCACACTTGATCGCGGTACCGTCTCCAGTTCTCTCTACTCAAGTCAACCCCGCGCTGCCGCGCGCCTTCGCGTTTCCCTCCAAATTGTCTGTCACTGTCACGTGTCACTTTGCTCTAGGATTCAAATCCTTCCCTAGCATTGGACATTGGAGAAAACTCAGTGTTGCCAATCGAATAAAATCTAATTGAAATTTGAATCAGAAGCTAAATGTTGCCAATTAAACAAAACTGAATTAATAAGTTTACAAGCGATATTTGTTCGTTCCCAACTATTAATCATTTACCTTCCTCCGATACGGCCATCTTGACATTCAAACGGTCCCACGTTTGATGTAGAGCGATGAACAACATCGTTACTCAATTGTAATAAAAAAACAAAAACCAAGAGAACAAAAAGAAAATATAATTGAGTACCTAATAGGTCAAGTTCGGCCGCTCCTGACCAAATAAAAAAAAATTACGTTGTAGTGACATCTTCCACGTGAAACCTTCAATCAACACCTTATATTACCAGCCTACAACAAAAATCAAGTACTTCGTTACTCATGAAAACATAATTCTCATAGCTTTCACACTGTTCATTTGTTTTCTCCATGTAAATCTAGGTCTCCACACCGTACAGCGTACACAACCATCGTCGTACTCTCGAAACAGACACCTCACCGTTTAGACAACCATATTAACACTAACACATTCTAAACGGTTACCGAAGCACCAGAGGTACCAGGTTCCCAACAGACGTCAAATCGGTCTCGAAGCACTAAGTGTGCCAGAAACCACTCAAACACCCAACACAACATACCAAGCCACATACACCAAACAACGGGTCACCGAGGCCCCAGAGGGACCAGGATCCCCCAGACACACAACAGGTCACCAAAGCCCCAGAGAGACTAGGCTCCCCCCAGACAACAGGTCACCAAAGCCCCAGAGGGACCAGGCTCCCCCAGACAACCGGTCCTCTCGAAGCAACAAGACTGCCAGATACCCATGCTACATACATTAAACAACAGGTCACCGAAGCCCCAGAGGGACTAGGCTCTCCCCCCATACATATCCAGCAACGTTTCTTGGTCCCACAGCAATTGCTGTGCCTCCTGATGGTCAACCCTGTGACCATCCTGCAACCATAGTCATCCTGACCAGGCCTCGTAACCCATCTCGGTTACAGCAGTCATCTTTTGACCACTCACCAGCCAACCTTAGGCTACAGCAGTCATCTCTGACCACTCACCAGCCTATCTAAGGCTACAGCAGTCATCTCTGACCACTCACCAGCCCATCTAAGGCTACAGTAGTCATCTCTGACCACTCACCAGCCCATTTTAGGCTACAGCAGTCATCTCTGACCACTCACCAGCCTATCAAAGGCTACAGCAGTCACCGCAGTGACTACTCTTCACCGCACAGTCAGTCCATTGACCATGCACACGACCTCACCATTGCTAGATTGATTTGAATCAGTCTTCACCATAGTAAATTCAGTTACGTCAATGGGTACTTGATCTTTCAGATTTTCTCTAACTCATCATGAACCAAACAAAGCCTTTAATTCAACACATAATTGCCACCATTCAGAATTCCAATTCACTTCCAAACAGCACCTTTAAACCAAAATGAAATTTGTTATTTCAATCTTTACTCTCAGTATCAATCTTTATTCTGAATACAACGGCAACTTCACATTCAGGATTTCATACACAGCCAAAAGCATACTCAAGAACTCTATTCTATGTTCATGATTTCATACCCAACTCTCAGTACGATAGGTATAATAACTACAAACACCAAACATTACCAATTTTTGCAAACTAAAAATTAAATCATGCACCGCACATCACCGACTTTACACCTGTGTTAACATTATCTTATCCAACTTGAATGAAATAACACAAAATAACGTTAGGTATGTTCACAATGACCAGCACAGACTATTCAACTATTCAACAAGTTAGCACAGCCATTACTGACAGTATACTTTAAATTCCAAACTTATTATTCAAGTTAGGTAGGTACTAGACTTCCTACATGACACCACACAATTCACAAATACCTTTATTTTAAAGAGATGTTACAATTATTAAAATTTTTGAACAATGTTCAAGATTACCGAGGCCAAGCATCGTTGAACAACACAGAACAAGGAAACCATTCTTAGTTTCCTCCAAAAAAACAAAAACCCATGTACCAAGTATATCAAATAGAACCCAAGTATCTCATCCGTGGTCTACAATTCACAATAACTTAGCAAATACATTTGCTACACAGAATGCACAACTTATACGCCGAATAAACTCTTGACTCCGTCATCTCTCTGAGCCACGAAACTGAGAAACTGTTCTATGTGTATTAAAATGTTGCCAATTGAACATCTATCTCATCCTCATCCACGACTTGGAACAGTTATTGGCTCTCGAGCATCTCATAATACCTGAACACGTCTTCTCGACACCATCTAAATGTCTAGTTGCACTTGTCATTCACCGTAGTCAATTTAAATCATTTTTATTTGTAGGTATCATTAGAATGACATGTTATCAGTTGGTTAGTTCTCTACAATGCGATATATAACAACTACAGACATTAACTTTACCTTTATTCAACCGTTGGTAGTAACAAAACTAAACGCCAACTGTCTAGGCTATAGTTACGTTAATGCTCGTGATGTTTGCAGGTTGTAAGATTGCAAATCGAGTCGAACAACAAACTATTTCACTAAACTTTAACACCGGTTTGAAAATAATCTTGATTACATAGCTCTTAACTGAAAGTTATTGCATGTCTTTGCAACAATGCAAAAGTTAAAAGTCTAATCCTCACAGTGACTCACACTTTGTAACGATTTATTAATAATCTAGTCTTTATCTAGTAACTTTTAAGTTAAAAATCATATCAAAGTTATTTGTTTTGTATCATCAAACTTTTTCGAATGTTGACACTAACTTGTCACTGTCTTTATGTCTTATAGAGATGAGCAAGGGATGACGTTCTGTTATCGATTAATCGACGAATCGATTTTAAGGACAAAAAATAAATAAACGTTTTTCAATCGATATCCAGTACTGAATCAATCCAGCGAATCGATATTTAACCCTAGAAAATCGAGATAAGATTTTTCTGTTTTGACATGAACCAAAATATCATTTAAAAATAATTGAATGTATATCACAAACATAAGTGAATTCAACGTAAACAAAATAAATATTGTTCCCTTATACCTGATACTTTAATTTAGTTGTAAAAACAACCCCAATCGGCCAAAGATGTTAAAAGATCGACTATTATTACGATTTTTCTTTTTGCGTTCTGTAACTGGATTCAAACTTGTATTGAAAATACCGACGCGAACAGTTAGAAAGTATGTTATTTCCAAGGAAAAGCATATTCACAAATTTTCTTGGAGATCAAATCAACAACAAACTCAGTGGTAGTAATATTTACGTGAAATCTGAAGTGACACCTATTAATAAAAAATGCATGGCTAAAATTCCTAGTGTTCAAACATATAAAAAAAACGGATTGCTAATATCTTTACTTCTCGATTGTCAGTAAACTAACAACCTATTTATTATCTGTGTTTATGCTTGTGACAGCACTAGTGGTCACAAAACCGTTTATTATTGTTCTAACAACTTAATAATGTAATGAAATCTCATTTTTTTTGCGTTTCGTCCCCACGTTCCAATGCTCCGATTACATTAGAAACATAAAATTGCGAAAATCGTTTTGTTGTTTATTTTGTTGGTGAATAAAAAAGATTAAATACTTGATGAAACAAAATATTTCAAAGCTCGAACAAAGCAAGGATTTCAATAGATGGAGTGACATGGACTGACTTCTCGTTCTGTCTATGTAAAAACGATTTGTTCATTTTTTAATTGATCATAAAAAAAATTCATGCACCTATTCAATAAGTTATTTCAAGCAGCATATTACGGCTAATGGGGTCCGGAATCTAATTTCGATGATTATTGAAAGAAACATACAGTATCAACACCATTACACAGATAGCGCTGTTTGAATATTTTTTTTTTTACTCTTTTTATGTAACTTACATGACACATTTCCATGAAACAAAATAATGCAATAGTTATAGATTGCAATTAATGCAAGAATTAATTGTAAAACTTAAACTTAAACTGGTAAATCCAAACCCAATACATACTTCGGCTGCCACAAAAATGCAGCTGCACATATTGTTGAATGCAGATCAATCAAAGTAACATACCTTAAGCCTGTACTCCCGGATGGGTCAGGCAGCAGTGCCGACCATGCACACATGCACAAGTCCAGACTCCTAGGTGCTACCAGAAAATATTAAATGGATTGATCACCGCAGTGGCATGTATAACACCACTAAATTTCCTCTTTCATAGCGCTGTAGGCTGCGGGTTGCGTTGCCTTTTGAAATGGAACCTGAGCTCCGCACTTGTATCACCACACACAGCTGGTCACAACAGGTCTTGTGGTATCCACAGCAGCCTTGTTGAAGGGTTCAGACGTCCCTGCTATTTGTTGCATATTGTACGAATGCCTGAAAAATTCATGTCTATGAGCAAGTTTTCACACAAACGTAATGTTTTGTTGAATCAAGTTATAGCTTAAGGATGTTTGCTCTCTTGCACTGTATTTACACAAGTCGTCTTATTCTCATGCGAGTTCCGCTGACAGTATGAAACTGCCTAAGTTTCTTTTAGCATCATAACGTAAATAGAAATTTATTTTAAATTTTAGCCACTTTATACCAAGAAAAATAATAGGTATTGTGGCTAAACTTCACAAGGCATTAGATAGGTACTAATTATTTTCAGAATACTCAAGTTTATACTTCCCTGTACATCTGTACACCACAGTTGTTTGCCCAGTAGGTATCGAGTCAGGATTGGGCATCGATGTCATCATTAACATTATCTGCAACCCGACTTTGCATATTGTCTAAGATAGGCCACACTATACAGTTGAATTCGGGCAACATAATATTCCTGTCTCCGCTCTCCAGTAGCCGACGAGTTGCGAAACGTCTCTCTATGTAGGTAGGTACTTCCATGCAAATTTTTGCGCATCAAAGAGAGTGCGCCAGCCATTACTCGTCTCATTTGATCTAGCATCGCCTTGTGCGTGCATTGGTTCATACTTCTGATGTCGGAAACACGAGGGCTTCCTTCCATATACCCTCGTACTTGTGGGCTTATCGTGGGTTATGCATGCACGAGGCAGGTAACTTATGCCGCTTTAGAGATATTCCATTGTCCAATTCTAGTAGCAAGTTGACGCGCCAGTTTGTAATCACTTTTCACTAGCCAGTAGCCTGATACTTTTAGACGCAACTCCACCGGCACCAATCATGCCACACATCACACTTGATCGCGGTACCGTCTCCAGTTCTCTCTACTCAAGTCAACCCCGCGCTGCCGCGCGCCTTCGCGTTTCCCTCCAAATTGTCTGTCACTGTCACGTGTCACTTTGCTCTAGGATTCAAATCCTTCCCTAGCATTGGACATTGGAGAAAACTCAGTGTTGCCAATCGAATAAAATCTAATTGAAATTTGAATCAGAAGCTAAATGTTGCCAATTAAACAAAACTGAATTAATAAGTTTACAAGCGATATTTGTTCGTTCCCAACTATTAATCATTTACCTTCCTCCGATATATATATATATCTACTAACATTGCGTTGAAAGGAAATGCTCTTTAATTTTCCTCTTGAAAACAACGAGAGAAGGGCTATCGCGTAGGGAAAGTGGGAGAAAATTCCAGAGGTGCACTGCAGTTACAAGGAGCCATCATAACGGCTAGAAGTGTGACGCGGAGTACGAAGTAGAAGCGAAGTGGTCGTGAGACAAGGTTTGCCCCTCGGGATGAGGTACTCAAACCGTTCGCGAAGGTATTGGGGCGAATTTAATAAAATATTTGTTTTAAATTAAATAAAATATTTGTTTCAATTCATATTTGTATTCTATTCCGAACGAATACCACTGTTTAAAATAATTAAATTTAATGTGCGAACGAATACTAACAACTTCAATTTGGTACAGTCAGCTCAGTTAAACTTAATCAAAAATATTTATGTATGTAGGTACGTCGGCATAGTTATAGAATTTAATTTACACCCTTTGGTTCTTGGTGTTTAATATTCGTGAATATTAAATATTAATATTAATTAATATTATATGCACATTCAATAGCTATAAAAAAAAACTCAAAGATCTCGTCACGACAACAGGCTTAAAGAAAAATGAAAAAAAAAGTAAAAAAATGAATGAAGTGATGAATGTCTGTACAAAAAGTAGTGTTTCTATGATATTTTACTTGTTATATTAAAAGTGATTTGTTTCTGTTAAAAAAATACATAAACATAGTTATTATTAGATAGTCAGACGTAAATATTTACGTACCTATGGAATAATAACTATGTTAGGTAAATTTTTATATAAATTAAGAGTATTAAGAGAGATTTTCTGAGATATTTTGTAATTTTTAGATTGTATCTAAGTAAATGGTTCTTGATTTGATGATATTGCAAATAAAATATTATACAAGTACAAAGACTAAAATTATAATAAAGTTGATTATTAATCATAAGTATTTTATTATTGAACTAGACGTTTGTTAACATTTTTTTTTCACTTAAAAGTCTTATAACACACACATATAAAGTATTTTTACTGACTGTACCATATATATTTGAACTAGTTTTGGTATTAGTTTAAACAATACGTTCCACATAGAAAATAAATATGAATTCAAACAAATACCAGTGGCAGTGGTGTCTCATCCCATACAAATAAACCGTGCCGACGTTCTATACTGATTATTCTGTTTTTTTTTTTTACATCATTCGCGTTCGGTTCCGTTCCGTTCCACTGATATAGATGGTGATCTATCGCCGTGGAACGGAACTGAACGAGATCGATTTACAAAAAATAATCGGTATAATTAGATGAAAAGCGCTAGTTAATTCGGCACGGTTTCTTTGTATGAGATGAGGCATCTGTATGCTAGTATTATATTATCTGTGCCAGTGGTATTAGTTGTTGGTATTAGACTGGAATAAATCCCCTGTTAATGCAGAGAGTAATTGCAATTAATAAATAAAAATATGTACCAAAATCTTGTTTATATTGATCCTGTCGTCCTCACCACTATGGTTATTATTATAGTTTATTTCTAGTAACTGTTGCGTCCTGCCCACTGCCAACACATCCCGTCGAGACACTGTCCACTCGTGTCCACTAGGGTGTAGACATATCTCATTACATTTTTGGATGTTTGTTTGTCCGAGCCAAACAATGTAGGTGGCTCATCTTAGTCAACATTTACTCCCAGACAACTATTAGTTTACTTAGTTCTTCAATCAGATTTTTGATCAAACATGCCATTTGTAGGGAAATTTATTGTCCATCACCTAAAGTTGAATGTCATTTGTGCACGTCTTAAAACGTCTAGATATATTTGTAGGTTAGATTGGGTATTACTGAAAAAACAAAACCAAATGAATAAATGATATTTAAAGAGTATTCCTTAAAAATTAGTTATTCATTTGTTTCTTTCGTGCACATGCCTTGAATATAAACTTTATTTGAATTTTACAAGTCAATCCGACGATATCACGGTTAATGACCAGTTTAATGAATCTGTTATTTCATAGGTAAAGTTCTGATAGTTTCAACATTGAAAACTCGCTGAAGTTCCACTTTACTGGACTATATGAAACTACATAATTTTCAATTTTACCCTGTTGTCCCAGCAAACTATGGAGCAATATTTAATTATAAACTATCGGTTTTTACTCATCGATTTGGGTGGCATCCAATATTCCCTCGTTTACATGTTAGAACCGTAAGGTTGTTATGCGCTGGAGGATAGTTTGCATACTAAAGCCGATATTTCCATAGCGTTAGGCAAAACTAAGTATTAAAAAAACTTTAGTCACGGAGGTGGAAGTTAGAATTGCCGTCTGAGCCTGTTAGAATAAGAATAGAATAATGATTTATTTGCACAGAAACTAGGTACAAGATACAGATGTTATTATAATATTAAGTGATCCTTATACTTTCTATCTTAACTAAGGCATGCAAAACAGTTTTATTTAACAAATCAAACTTAACTTTAACAATACAGGCATAACACCAGCATAGTACAAGCATTATGTCAAAATAAATTTAAATTAAGTTTATAAATATACATTATTAATTATTAGGAAGAATTCCAGTCGATAGCCATATCGTTATTATAAAAGTCAGTCATCATCTTAGTTAGGTTAATTTATGTGTCATGATCAGTCTGTCATGATTTAATTAAAACTTAGGAATTGGTACAGAAATGTCAGGATTTATTTATGTATTCATCGTTAGAAAATTCGCAAATCGTGTAATAACATTTATACGTCAACAAATCTGTCAATTTCTTTTTAAAGACTGGAATAGCCTGTGTTTTTATTTTACCAGGTATTTTATTAAATATGATCGGGCCCATACATAAAACACTTTTCTTTAATAAGGCGGATAACTTTTTTTTTTTTATTTATTCATTCAAAATTTGTTTACACTATTACTTTCATACATTCTGCCAAACTGTAAAACAGTTTGTCGGCAGTGTAAAACAGTTTGTCGGCAGCATACTACCTACATGTAGCATGTTTTTATATTGTTTCCTTATTGGCCTGTTTCTATTATAGGATATTTTATTAAAAGTCATCTATTCTTCATTATTATTAAGTCTTCTATTGCATAGCAGTGATTATTGTCAGTAATTTGGTAACACTTTTCTGTAGTTCTACGTACACAGTTCATCGCTCCTACGCGTAGACGTTTTCACGATTCCCACGTTCAAATATTTTTCTGAACTCGTGCAAATACACTTGAGTGAATCACGAGCCCTCTCTAACTTTGACAACACACAGATCATTTTACTTGGAAGAAAAATGAGTACATTTTTCATGAGCATCAGCTTTGTTATCTACAAGGTAACCAAATGTCACAAAGAAATTGAATCGTGTAACTGAATATGACAATGCAGATGCTTGGAGTTTTCTAATTCTATTCATATAGGAGTGAATTCACTTAACTTTTGTAAGGAGTCTAGAAGTGGGTTTAAATAAAATCTTAAAATAAAATCGTATATAAATATGAGTACAGTTTCGACTGAGAATTTCAGTCGAGCAGAAAATTTGTGATCGTCGCAGAATGAATGCATCATAATATACAGTCTGGAACATTGAGCTTCACTGCTCATACATAACGTAACGAGTCACAAAGCTTCTTCTGCACACTTTAAATACTTTGTTTTGAGAAAGAGTATAGTTAGGTTGTTGTCCTGGAACATATAAATTGCTAATACTACTTCTAAAAGTTTTCTAGAACAAATTGTACATAAACAAAAATATGTATATACGTATATGGGTAACCTTTTAGCATTAGCAATACGATTTGTTTGAGTATCTGTCTACGTTTTATTGAGCTGTACAAATCTAATCGCAATATAATTTTACGTCTCATAAGCCTTCAGCTAAACTGAACAGGCAACATTACCATTTCCTATATATGGTTCTATTGTTATTACCTTATGGGTGCCATAAAAATAATAGTCGATAAACACAGAGACATAATGCGTGTAAGTGATCGTCAAGAATCGATTACTTGCTGAAATAGAGCCGTTTGTGAACTTTTTATCTGCGGACTGTGTTGTGTCTTTACATACGAGAGTGATAATTTTACTATTTAGCTCATGCTCAAACTATAATGGCAAGCTTAATGATGTTAAGGGCCTACATACCCTTTAGTGCCGTAAAACGGTAACTTTCTAAAGCATACTCCTTAGTAACGTCTAGGTTAAAAGGTTTGATAAAAATATATATCTATTATTGATTCATGTACATAATTTTGAACACAAGGTTTTTTCGTGTAACTTATAGTTTTGCTTTAAAAAAAAAATTTACAATACGATATTTTTTCGCAACTTTTGGAAACTTCTCCAAAACGACTTGGTTGTTTAAAAATAGTTTTACACAGAAAAAATTGATTTTTTGGAATTTCTTCATAACTGACATAACATATTTAAATCAAATAATATTTTGCAAACAAAACTGTTCAAAAGGAGGTTCAATATTGATATTTTGGCATCGAGCGGGCGCACGGCCAGTACTGCGTTAACATTGGGGCGTATATAGCGCCTTTAGGATGTTTTCTGAGAGGCCAGACTTTGAGGTGCTAAGGAGAGTCATCCAGCTTCGCTTGACGAGATGACACTAAAACCACACCACCACCTACTAACATAGTTTTAAGATCTTTGTTACTAACAATTTTGGACATCTATAATATAGTAAGTTAGTCTGCAATAAATGTTTTTTTGCTGCCTCATGCTGCTCTACCATTCGACTAGGCATGGCAGTTTTATTGTTTAATCTGTATTTGTCCTCTGTTGTTCAATATTCCATACTCCATTGGATTGAGTGATTAGTGAAATCTTAATACAGTTCAGAGTACCTATTTACTTGGTCACTGCTTACAAGATCTACGATTATATTCAGAGGAACGCTAGTCAAAATCTACAATTATAATTACGTTATTGGTAAAATTCGATGGCCAAATTCGCCTTCTGTAAACACTTTCTGCGGGTACCAACGAGACGTTATTATTGGGTTAATCCATCATCATCCTATCCTTGTCCCATGTTATTATTGGATCAATTACACCATCAATATCAATCTTACCAAAAACCTATGTAAGATATTTCTGCTTGTCATTCTTATTATTTTCGATCTTGTTCAAGTCAAAATGAATTTCACATAGGCTTACATGAGCACTTATAAAACGTCGACAAAAGTTTCGAAAAACAAACAACATTTTGCCTATTTTAGAATTGAACATTAGATGTTGAACATTATAAGCATTTATACCCAAACTACCAGGAGGCCAGCATCATGACGAGACTGGAATCATTACCGGTAAAGACAAATTTAAGTACCAGGACATTATAATCATGAGGAAGTTTTATAAAATAGTAACAAAGTCAAAGAAATCGTTCGAATCGAATCGTTTTTTTACTTTTCGCAGCAACCTTTTAGTATTTTGTTTATTTAATACTTGTTTCTGCAGGTACACAAGAGGTACCAAATTTACTTATACAGTGCACTTAGCTACATATACTGGTTAGCAGTACACCTGCGGTTCTGACATCAGGATGGCGGGTGTACCTAATTTTAAAATATCATTGTACGGGTGTAGGTACACAGATTTTCAGGAGAGGTACGTAAAGGTACACAGAAGGTACCAAATAATTGCAATAAATTTAGGAAAATCTGAATAGTACACTTGCGATTCTGATGTACACCGTTTCCTATGGAGAAGAACCGGCAAGAAACTCCACGGTTACAAAAGGAAGGAATATAAAACAAGACGCTGACAACTTTAAATAAAATAGGTTTTATATATGCTCTAATATACAGACAAACTTGCGAAATAGAAAATGATTTCCCAGCGTGTCTAAGATAGGGTGCCCCAAATGTCAATCATCGCCAATCGTTTATTAGGATCGAGGCGAGGCAAGAGACAGGCCGATGCGTGTGTCGACCTCAAGGCACATTTATCATGCCATACAACGTTTAATATGTTTCTTAGGTGACAGCCGACGCGGTAATGTGTTGACGGCGAAAGATTATAAGTCGCATTTTTTTTTCAATCTTGTCATCATTTATTTTATTTCTAGGTAGATATGTATTCAATATGACTACAGATGAGCAATGGGCCAAATTTACGAACCTTTAAATGCCAAGTGATTCTTCTGTAGGCCTAGAAGGAGATTGCGGAATGAACTGTACTCCTTTATCAAATAAGTATTGGTATTTGGCAGCTGGATAGAGAGAGTTAAAAGAAGAGTAAAGAATTCTTTGTCCAGCCAAAAAAATGAAAATTTTACGGAACATAAGACTTGAAACTTGACTTCTTTTTTTCATTGGTCGCTGCTGAACATAAATGGGGATGGATGGAGATTGAGGGGAAGCCCAAGGAAAAATAGAAAGATTCTGTGAGGAGTGATATTTAAGAAAAGGGAGTCAGTAATAATGTGACGGTGGATAGGACGGTATGGAAGAAGAAAATGTATTGCGCCGAGCCCAAGGCTCATGAGATAAGGGCAGGAAGTTGATGATTGGTCTTTTCCGCAGTAGTTAGCTCTTGAAAGCGGTGTGTTTGAATAATGGATTTTAATGAAGGCTATTAATGGCCAAATTTGATATTTTTATTGAGAGCCTCATCTTTTCATATTGGTCTCTGTCAACGCATCGGTAACAAAGTGCAAAATATCTTTTCAGAAATGTCTCACACAATTCATATTATTTTATATCAAACTTTCTCTGTAAACCAAAAGTTATTCAGTACCTAACACAAAATTTATTAGACCGATATGTAACATCAATGAAAAAAAAAGTCATCCTTTGTTCATAACAACTTTGTAAAATATAAGTTGGTACCTACTTTCTCTGTTTTAACGAATAGGTATCTATCTGCCTCCTTCTGTTTTATTTTACTAAGCGGTCTCTTTTTTTCGGTCTGGTTTTCGGCAGTTGAAAATTTATTCAATAAGTACCTAATAATATTTTATTTCGGGGAGTGTGCGATGGAATTGCATGATATCATTCTACCTAGCCTATTTCATCATCGGACTACCAGACGCACGGCTATGCGCCATCGGTACATGGTGGACATCCCACCCATACGCACAAAACGTTTTGGGAACACTTTTGTTATGCGTACAGGTAATGAGTGGAATTCCCTGCCGGAATCTGTGTTTACTTATATCTACAATCTAGGGGTCTTTAAGTCAAGAGTGAATAGGTTACTTCTAGGCAAGCGTGCTTCATCGTCGACCGCATCATCCCTTACTATCGGGTGAGTTAGTGGTCAAGCGTGAGCCAATAGATTATAAAAAAATAAGGAACAGCTGCTAACGCTAGTAATATTAATTTTGTGTAAAGTTTCCTGTAAGAAACTGGGTTTAATCGATTAGCAAAAAAGGAGTGTTCTTAACTCTAGGCTATATCTATAATAGTATGGGGTCATTGTTCCCTCTCTCTTCAAAAAAAGGCGACCATATGGCCCAAAGTTCAATTTGTTTGTGTGCATATTTGTCTACCTTGTTTGTAGCGTCGCGAAAGTTTTTCTATTTCTGTTTATTTTGTTGTGAATAAACTTGTAAACGAATTTATCTCATAACAACAAAAGAGGGGCAAACAAATAAATATATGCTGTTTTGCCAGCCATCTACCTGTTAGCATTGAAAATAAATATATACCAACTAATAAATATATGCCAATTTTGCCCGCCATCTACCTGTTAGCAGAGTGACCTAACTTGATAAAAAATAAAGAGTGACGGAAAATGTTTAATTAGTATACATCGTCGGGTCGGTGCATCATGACTACTTTTTCTGTGTGTACATCTCTATTTGTGTTATCTATATAATCATCTTCTTTCTTCGCATATATCACCTTTCACACAATTCCTCCATCGTTTATTTCGTCTTCCATGTGGTCTGTTTGAGTACTATTAATCATTTAAAATCATGACACAATAAATAAACCCAGAACAGCTACAACAACAACGTTGAAATAAAAGGGCAGTAATGAACAGCCCAATGGAGAACCTATGTCCCAGCAGTGGGAGAATTAAAAGGCTAATGATGACGATGAATGAACATGACGAAAAAGGAATGTTCTGAAAGAAGCTGCCCGGGAAAGCATACTTTTTGTACATGCAATTTGCCAATGAGGATTACGTCCAATAGTGTGCTAAACCTCTAACCAGACGCCCGATTGCATTACCTATATTTTCACTTTCCGTAACAACAATGAAAAGAAGTTCTGACACTTACTTTGTAGTAGTTCTCTAGGGATAGACATCGATTTTGTTTTCATCATAGACATTTCATCTATTATTGAAGAAAAAAAATCATAAAGGAACATTTAAAAATACTTTTAAATCTCAGCATAACGCTGTTTCATCATCATAATCATCATCATCATCATTGACACTGGACTCTTCCTATCACTCTAAGGTTTGCTGGTAGAAAACCCTTCTTTGAGTTAGGCTCGCCTTTCTACATCAACTTTATAATCACTATATATTGTATGTGTCGTTTTTGTGTTCAGCCGAAAGACGGCATAGACCTTCTCCATAACGCTGCATATTTAGGTAACTCTTTAAATGCTCTATTTAAAATTACGTATTTTTTGGATTAACTATGTCACAACAATACCTACACAACATTTGTTTCAACTGTAAAGTTGCACAAACAGCGTATAATATGAAACTATCCGTAAAATGCAGCAGATGGTACTGCACCGTCATATGTTTCATATCAAAAAGTTACGAGGCTCCTCGTATAGCTGTCCACTACTGTTGTTGCCAAAAGTTAAATCAAACTTTAACAAACAAACCAGAACAAAATTGTGGCGTTACAATAAAAAGAAGATCATTTTTATTGTAATATCGATAGAATATCGTTCGTCTGTCTTTAAATATAGAACCATTAGTCCGTAAGTCCAAAGATCTTGAAAAAAATGTAGGCGCCGTAAAGAAAATGTTATTGAAGTAATAGAGCTACTTTTTCGATTTCATTTTATTGGATGTCCCATCACATATTAGCTGATAGTGTCCGATATGACTCAAAATAAGTTAAAAACGGACAATTTGCCAGTTATTTACAAGACGATGAGACTGCGCAATTTCTTTATTTCGATTCGATTGAGACGAGCGACCAAAAGCTCGCTTTATATGTTCCAGTGCATTTGTTGCCGTCTAAAGAATAAGCCCAGCTCTTATTTATAGCGGTAAATTTCGCCTTTACTGCTTCTTTTTTTCATAAAAAGTTTCATTCTTAACAAAACTAGGGATACATTTCGTAAAAAAGCTAGAGACGTCTAGGACACATTTAAGATGGAAACTTCAAGTAAAATGACCAAACTTTTCATACTAGTCACAGTTTATTCAAAACAGATGATTGAAGACGACAACTTGAAGTTGAAAGCTATTTATTTGCCAGTGCTGCGAAACATAAGAATTATATCAAAAAACTGGAAATAAAGGGACAGCTGAGAATCTTGAATCACTCATCAATCTGTAGATCTAGACTAAACAACGTCTCGTAGATATATTCGTGATATGTGTGACCGATGGGTGACGATCTTGTTACGAAGTCGACGAACTTAACCAACGCCCGTCGTAGTCCGTAAAGTTTTTCAATAGAAATGTTTGTTAGACATCAGACGAAGCCCGCACAAATCACTAGTGTACATTCAACATTTGTATTATTTTACAAATAACTCTAAAGGCTTCTCTCGACATTGGAACGCTTGATAGCATTGCGTTGTATGATTAGTACTCTTGAAGTTACTAGACAATCTGTCTTTGCTAGACAGTATTGTGATGCTTTCATTTATTGTTTAAATCCCTTGAAATAAATTAAGGACTGTCTTCAAAGAAACTCGAACTGAGTGAATATATTTTGAACAAAGTGGAGATATAGGAGAGCTCAAATATTTTGGCTGTGCCAGCTTCATTAATTCCATATATTCAGATATATTCTTTTAGTTATACCTAGACACTAACTTATTATTAAAATAACGTTGATGCGAATTGTTCCTATTTTAGAATTAATATCTTCAACATAATAAACCGAAGCATGACAGTAAACTTTTCTAGAAACATAATTAGAAGTGAAAGCAACTATCCAAAAATGGACTGAAATTCATGGCACCAGATAACTACAAAGCTTTGTAGCAATATAATAATTGAAGCCAGCCAGTCATTGTTCGTTTTGCATACCGGGATTGCACAAAAGTAAAATACGCTGAAAAAGCGATGTTACGTTTTGAACCCAATAACTCCCAAAACCAAGTATTGAAAAATTTTACGGCGGCGGAGTAAAATCAGTGCAAAACGATGCAGTTGTAACTCGACAGAAAATACTTTTCGTAATGGTGGACCCTAGAGCAGTAAGTTCAAAGTAAGTTGTCAGTTCAACTATGTCAACTTCTACATCAGATATTGAATTGCATATAATTTACTTATTCATTGAATTCGCGCCGTAACTCTTTCGGATGGAATGCCTAACAACGACATAAGAGTAAGAATACTTAAAAAATTATATCATATAAGTAGGATTTCATGCTAAATTGTATAAAATAATTAACTATCTACCTCATTTCGACTCATTCACCACGCAACGAGAAAATATAACAGATGGCAGACATGTCCGATAATGAATATCTCTTCAGAGCGATAATCATTTAGCTTAATGGACGATTTAAATAATAAGAGGCCTTTTATGTCAATAATTTCCATTTAACTAACGTGTCAAGTTTCATATAAAGTGTAGAAGCTCGGGTTAGGGTTGTCTCTTCATAGTTCAGCTTTCACAACGAATTACCAATTCCGATACCAGTAATCTTGAGGGATAAAGGACTAGCACTTGGTTTACTTTAAACAGTTATAACACACAATTCTTAGTTATTAGTTTTTCAATCTGTTAAATAATGAATAAAAAATAAAGTAGAAAAGGAACCAAAAAAAAAATGTACAAAAAAAAGCAGAAGAAAAACCAAAAACTAATCCTCGTGAAATCTGAGAAAGAGAAACAATCAAGAGAAGAATCAAGTATGTCGACTTAGCACACGAGGTTGTCGACATGTGGAATGTGGACACGGTGATCATTGTGCTGATTGTCGTTACGGCCAACGGCCTGATGGCTAAGAGCCTCGATGACCATCTGTCAAGGCTGTCATTACACGGTTAAATCAAGGGCTTGATACGGATGCAGTAATCCTCGATACGGCTCGCATTGTGAGGAGGTTCCTGTCTCTAAAGCCCTAAACCACCGGTAGCTTGGAACCTGCTCCGACACCGGTGTTTTTTAACATTTATTTTTGTAAAGAAATATTTAAAAATGTAAATAGAAAGTGTGTAGAAAATTTAATAAACGGAATAAAATAATAAACAAAAACGTCTCTTGGGTAGAGACCGTTTTTGCTTCTTACGTAGGGCACTAATAACTGGCACACTGTGAACACAACGAGTGCCAATTTAAACCCATTCGTTACGGTGATTGACACTTAATTAGCATATCACCTTACCTTTTCGAAGAAAAAAGCAAGACGATGCGTTTCGCCACGAATATAAATCACAAGATGGAAAATTCATGAGCGCCACAAGCATTTGTTTCGAGAGTACTTCATGCATAAAGCAAAGAAAGGCTATAACATTATGTCAAATTATTTAAACTGTCGCTTAACACATATAAAGGTGTGTTCATGAATATTTTTGACGTAAATCTCGTATTCTCGGAGGCAGCCCTGAAGGAGCCACGCGTCCGTACAAGGCAGACGGAATGCCTGCACGCGATTCTTTACGACGTCGGATAACAATAAACATCACGAGCTTTTTGTAGCCGTCCGCTACTTGGTAAGCAAAAACGTGGCGTAGACAGCTAAAGCACTGAAATTCGACTATTGTGTTTATAGAGAACATCGTGGATGCGTGCATATACAAGTTTGATTTAGAGCTATGTATTGAGATATTTGCTTAAGAATTGTTTTCGAAACTGTGAAGTAATTTTCGAATCAAAGTATATGTCGAGAACCTGTCAGCCATGATTCGGTATATCGCTCCGGCAGCCGTATTGCGTAAGTGCGCAAAGAGTTTAAACTCTATCCAACCGACTAAATCGACCAATCACATGCGAGATGAATGACGCGATGTGGATTTCTGTTTAGTGTGATTAGCTGATTTGCTCCGTTGGATAGAGTTTTAACTCTTTGCGCACTTACGCAATACGGCTGCTGGTCCCACTCCGAATACATAGAATTCGACGTCCATCAGGGCATCATTGTTGCGTCCAATCTCACCAGACCACGATGAGACACAACTTGGGAACCCACGTCGCCTGACTCGGAATAGATGATAGTAGATGATTGATCTGTTTCAGGACAAAACTGTAGATCAATATTCATTGGGTAATTTCTTTCTCTTCTGTTGCAGGATGCCTGGGTGCGTTGTCAGCGGGGGTGGCGCTGGCGCTGTCGCCGGTGACGGTGGCGCTGTGCGTGCGCAAGTCCACGCGGGTGACGGCGGTGGTGGGGGGGTTGGTTGCCGCACTCGGCTGCCTTTTTACCTCCTTTGCCACGCAGTTCCACCAGCTCTTCTTCAGCTATGGTAAGTTCAGCTCATTGAGACCACGCGGGTGACGGCAGTGGTGGGGGTCTTAGTTGCCGCGCTCGGCTGCCTCTTTACCTCCTTTGCCACGCAGTTCCACCAGCTCTTCTTCAGCTAGCGTAAGTTCAGCTCATTGAGACCACGCGGATGACGGCAGTGGTGGGGGTCTTAGTTGCCGCGCCCGGCTGCCTCTTTACCTCCTTTGCCACGCAGTTCCACCAGCTCTTCTTCAGCTAGCGTAAGTTCAGCTCATTGAGACCACGCGGATGACGGCAGTGGTGGGGGTCTTAGTTGCCGCGCCCGGCTGCCTCTTTACCTCCTTTGCCACGCAGTTCCACCAGCTCTTCTTCAGCTATCGTAAGTTCAGCTCATCAAGACCACGCGGGTGACGGCAGTGGTGGGGGTCTTAGTTGCCGCGCTCGGCTGCCTCTTTACCTCCTTTGCCACGCAGTTCCACCAGCTCTTCTTCAGCTATCGTAAGTTCAGCTCATCAAGACCACGCGGGTGACGGCAGTGGTGGGGGTCTTAGTTGCCGCGCCCGGCTGCCTCTTTACCTCCTTTGCCACGCAGTTCCACCAGCTCTTCTTCAGCTATCGTAAGTTCAGCTCATCAAGACCACGCGGGTGACGGCAGTGGTGGGGGTCTTAGTTGCCGCGCTCGGCTGCCTCTTTACCTCCTTTGCCACGCAGTTCCACCAGCTCTTCTTTAGTTCATCATCATCATCATATCAGCCGAAAGACGTCCACTGCTGGACATAGGCCTCCCCCAAGCGTCGCCACATTGACCGCTCCCGTGCGTCTCGCATCCAGCGGATCCCCACAACCCTCACCAGGTCATCGGTCCACCTGGTGGGAGGCCTTCCAACGCAACGTCTTCCGGTTCGCGGTCGCCACTCCAAAACCTTTCTGCCCCATCGGCCATCCGTTCTGCGAGCAATGTGCCCTGCCCACTGCCACTTAAGTTTGGCAATTCTTCGAGCTATGTCGGTAACATTGGTTGTCGTACGGATCTCTACATTTCTGATTCGATCACGCAAGGAAGCGCCGAGCTTAGCCCTCTCCATTGCCCTTTGAGTGACTGTAAGCTTTCTGATGAGCTTTCTTCTTTAGTTATTAAAATTCAAATTCTTTATTTCGAACTAAGTGTACAGAATTTTGAAGATGTTAACATAAGGTAGGTTCTTAGAACTTCGTTGCCTGTTAAGGCATTGCAATTTAAATGGTTATAAAAAATATACATACTCAATATTACAGTTACATATACAGTTTACATTATATTACATTAATTATCATGTTAAGTAGTAGGGGAAGGTGGGGGGACACCGGATAGTTAAGAATAAGACACAATAAAAAAATTACTATGTTATTTATTGAGGTAATTAATGTCATAAATGTTTAAGTATACCTTAGGTATAACTTTGGCATAAAAATGTTTGAGATCAATCTTAGTAATTACAAAATAAAATTGTTTTAATAAAAAATATTAATCCGAATTCACCCCATACCTATGGGTCAAACCGGATAGGCATTTTTTTATTCAAGGGGTGAATACAGATACTAACAATAAATGTAAATAATCAAATTATTCGCAGTTTTTGCATACAAAAAATAATAATTCTTGCTCAGAACAACTGATGCAACTTTCGTGAGCCCATTTAAGACAAGCAGTGCATTGGTACCATTCATCGGTGGACTTAGTTTGACTGTACTTTTCGCCACAAACCAAACACTCCGAATCCTCCTGATAGTTTTCTTTATGCGTCTTTTTACCGATACCTTTACCTTTGCCTTTTTTGTTTTAATTACTGATGACATAGCCTTATCTACCAGTTCATTTTTATACGGTGATTCAGTCAAAATTGCGGTTTTTCCTCGACGCGCAGACGGTCGCATGTTTTTTTTAAAATGAGTAATCGGCATGATATCTTTCGGTGATACAAGACTTAGGGAATCTGAAAACGTTTGTCCTTCTGTAGATGTCCCTGACGCTCGCACTCTGTAAAAAGTAAAAAAAATAGTAATTAAACAGACGAATAAAACAAACGCCAGCAATACCTACATATAAAATCAATCGGGGTGAAACCGGATAGTCGAAATCACCCCGTCCGCTTGTACCCCACAGGTGCCATGTTTGAAATTGCAGTACTAACAGTGATTATGTTAACACTCATAGCAACAACAAATACCGTTTTAAAAGGTTAAATATATATTACTTCATAAAAAATACAACTGTATAAGATAGCACATAGCTAAACTTAATGATAACACTTTAAAAAAGTCAAAATATTAGTTACCTTACCTTAGTTTACAATTTTTGTTTATAGACGCACGCGCTGAGATGTTACCGTCGCCGCCATTTGCAACTGCACTGAGTAAGCATTCGCGCGTATTTCACTGCAAGCTAGAGCGAGACAGCTGTACGCGGAGTAATGAAATAGCAACTATCTGGTTTCACCCCCTGTCCGATTTCACCCCTCATTCCCCTACTATAATAAACCAAAAAGGATACTCAAAATGAAAGATTGAGGATGAAATTAGTTAATATTATTAGACTTCGTTGTAGGTCCCTTTTGCCAATCGCCAAGCTCCTGTTCTAATCACATAATTATAATACTAACCACTTATTGGAAAGTTGAGCCTGTCACGAACTCCATAAAGATAGATTGGCAAATTGTCAGCGGTCAGTATTGTAAGACAGATGTTTTTCTAAAATCTTCACTGAACATTCACAAAACTGTAGGTAATGGTTACAGTTTTATAAATGTAACCTACACATGCAAAACTATTTCTGTATGGCGTCACAGGATCTAGGTTACCAGCACTCATAACGAATTAAATTAATGATGAGCCTAATAATACTAAAATGTCGCAAGGAATCCGGCCCAGGACGTGCGCGTACACTTGCATTACCACAGAATAAATAATTGGAACGTTAATGCACCTGAAACCACCGCGCGCTTCTGACAACTCAATTTATTTCATCAGATTCATATCCGAAACCCGTTTTAGTGAACTTCAAAGGTATCCGCTAATTGGGACTCTTTGTAAATAAACGGACGTACAGACCAAAATAGAATCCTGAATATTACTGAAACGAGTTATTTATTAAATGATTTATCAAACAATATCTCACTCAATGAAATTGAAAATATAACAATTTTATTTTTATCAAACGATTGAATAGGACTGAATTATTTATATCTCGATTCTTGGAATTCGATATTGAATTTTCAGTATAGTAAATAATCCTTAGAAATAATTCAACGAGCGAAACGAACTGCGCTTTCACGGATTCGCTGGCAAGCTATTACCGAATAAACCACAAATCGGATCAACGTGGCGTATTTTATTCTCTAGGTGGATTCCGAAGAAAGGTATGGCAGGTTACCTATTTCTACAAATCTTGGGCATAACGTTGGATGTTCGTGAGCTAATGTGTTACATAGAAAATATGATAATGTCGAAGCAAACTGCACGCGTGCTCACATGCACACTCTGAGCTAGTTCTATCTTCAAGGATAACGCGTTGGCGCCGGGCAGAACGTGGCATTAGCATTTAAATTGGGACGCTACTGCCCTGTTACAGTGAAGTGCCTCTATTAGATCCTTGCCACTGAGTATCACTACCCCATGCATCTTACCTCATTCAAAGATCCCAATTAGATTTGAAATAACGCAGTATTTCGGAACATCGCCCCTGAGCAGGCCATGGGTTATGAAAGTTTGTATGTTCTGAACTTCTGAACACCAGTTACAGTAAAATATAAAAATATTTATTCAGAGATCCTATTTGCAATTGAATTCACCTAATACCACCACCTCACCAAAAATTCACCTATTATTGTTAAATTTTTTGCTTATTTCTCGTGTCTGGTCAAAAATACAATTTTTATCTTTCTTTTCTTTATTTATATTTGTGTATATTCTGGCGATTCCGTGAAATTTTGATATACAAAATGCTCTTCGAACCATAATAATAGATATCTAAATTTTATTGTATTATTTAAAATAGATATTGGGTATATACTTTATATTTTACTAGCTTCTGCCAGCAGCTTCGCCCAGGTGTATTATACATAATAAACCTTCCTCTTGAATCACTCTATCTATTAAAAAAAACCGCATCAAAATCTGTTGCGTAGTTTTAAAGATCTAAGCATACTTACTTACTGACTTTGTTTTATACTATGTAAGGATTCTCAATTATTTCACCGATAATATAGCTCCCTAAATACATTTCCAATCCCATATTTTACCAACCCAAATAATTCTGTTTGAAAAGCACTTCGATTTGCCCCATTTCCATTCATGTCCGTTACCAGTATCATAACAATTGTTGTGTTTATAATGTTATTGTCCGTGTAACACTTCGTACGAAGTGCTATCGTTATTCGAGCATCGTTACTCGACATTCATAGCCCGTTGCATTTGCAGTGGCCATCGCAAACCCAATCGAAAGTCGGTTTATATGTTAGTGCGCTCGTGATTTTAACCATGTAACAGGGTGATGTCTAACCATCAAGCGATCTCCTAGCTCTCGTTAGCTGTGTAGTTCCCAGTTTCCTAGTTGTGAAACTTTTCCTCATATCTATGCGGTGTAGTTAGTACCACTGACAACATGTAATGAGTGTCTCCTATGTAACTTGGATCTGATTTCTCTGCAGATTGCGAGGATTCAAGGAACACCCGCTTAGCGGCACCAAGTCTTGCTCGTAATTGTTCGAGTGAAAGTGGGTGTCGGCTTAGACTTGTGTTAGGTGTTAGAACGCCATTTTGCATGTGGAAATATCAGAAGCTCCAGATTGCAAATAGGTCATCTGAAGGAATAAAATCTCTGTCTAACTAGTTTACACAACAAACATTGAAATATAAGTTTTTAAACTGTCGTGGTCACTAACACTAATATTAACATTCGAAACGGGATATATTTACCATGTTTACTGTTTGTTGCGAGTTTCCGATATTTCGGTGCTGTTGCAAGCACCATGCACAAGCCACCCACCCGCAAGAACTTCAGTTTATCCGTGATCATGGTGCTTGCAACAGCACCGAAATATCGGAAACTCGCAACAAACAGTAAACATGGTAAATATCCCGTTTCGAATGTTAATATTAAACATTGAAATATCCGAAATATCACAGAATTGGCTGAATATTCGGATTTTATGTTTATTAGGTACCCGCGCCGCCGCTTAGGTACATATTTTGTGCTACTACTTTTCTCATACCTCCCTACGTACGTTATCTTTTGCTTTCTATGTAATGTTCTTTCTTATCCTCTTTATTTTTATTTCAAACCTAGTGCATACTATATTTTTTTTTTGTTTCGGAAATCATCCAATGACTTCTCCCGCTCTGGTTGAAGGGGGAGGGCGTGTCAGACTTTTACTGACTAAAACCCACCCGTGTTCCTTCAGTTGCTTGTGCCAGGGCCGCGGTAACTCTTCCAAATTTATCCGCGACACCTAGTGCATACCTAGGTTTGAAATAACGTACATTTGTTCCCTGGAACTAAATTATTATTTTATTACACCCATTTTTGCGGAGACGAACTTTCAGCAGTGTTACCAGGTTTCATAAGTACAAATGAAAAATCTAATAGTATTTCTTCGTAAGGGCAGCTTTACATATAAAAAAAAGCGAAAAAGTGTTTATTCGCCACAAAACCGACATTTTTTTTTTTGATTTACCTCATTAGGTATCAAGTTTGATAATATCCAACTGCTCAACTCGGAACAGTCATGAACTTATTTTACTAGGAATACCCACTATTTAACGACTCTGTGTGTCCCAGTGGTAACGGCCGCGACTTATAAGTTGTAGATTGCGGGTTCGAATCCAGGCAGGTGCTTTACTTTGTGTAAATTATTTCATCACCACTGCTCTCAAAACGGTGAAAGAAAACATCGTGAGGGAACCGGCATGTCCTAAACCAAAAATTCGAAGACATGTGACATCTACCAACCCGCACTGAGCCCGCGTGGTGGATTACGGCCCATTCCTTCTCACAGTGAAGAGACCTGTGTCCCAGCAGTGGGAACATTAATAAGCTGATGATGATGATGATAACCACTCTAATAATTTAGCTACCTTAAGATAGATCGATTGCAACGACGCGATGGTTTCAGGAACTTGATTGCCAGTCAGTTTTCGATAATCTTTTTGACAATAACTTACAAACAACTAAATCATCCTACTTCAACTAAATTCAAGAGCCGATATTTCAACAAGCTATCATTATTATTTATTAGAAATAAACAAGATTTATCGGTTTATATTCAATACCTAACAGGGATCTAGCAAAAGCGTTTCATGAAAAGAAAATGGACGCCGTGTCGATACCGCAATCCGATGCAGCTTTATCTCAACCAATCTCTCTTGCTGAATAAACATGATTGCAATGTCTAATGCTATTGAACTGTTCGTACACACTACTAAAAGCCGTGTATGTATACGTTTTTATTCCAACTTTAACCCAAGTATTTCAGCCGATTTCGTTCTGTTTGTGTCTACACAGTTTAACTTAGCGGGGTTTTAATTCTGTGTGATACATGTGACTGAGTTTCTACATTAGTTACAGTGATGGGAGGAGGCTGCTGAATACAGTTTTTTGTCTTGTAAACAATGTGAATTTACGCATGACATGAGTACATGTAGTCACAGGCGTCAATATGTGACTCTTACGCAAAATTCAATATGATTTTCGCGTGAAATAACTATTTTTTTTTTGAGAAAGGACTAATTTTATAGTATGGTGTAGGCAATATTATTTCCGGTAGCCTTATTGCGTAAGTTAATACGGCAACGCAAATGATTTGACCGCTATCAATCGAATAATCACACATACACAGACGGAAATCCACAACGCGTCATTCATCTCACAAGTGATTGGTCGATTTGATAGCGGTCAAACCCTTCGCCTTGCCGAATTTACTTGCGCAATTAGGCTGCCGAACACCATTTCATTTCTATCAATAAATGGGAGTTTAGAATTTTTCGTAAATGTCACATAAACTTGTGACTCTGCCTAAGATAGACGTGCGTAAGTTCGTCTCTGAGTAGGTCTGAATGAACTTAATGAATATGTAAATCTAATATATTAATTTACGGTCTAATTTAGCTCGTACCTAGTAATTTATAACTGGTATCAATTTAGGTGCACACGTATATAATCGTTTAATAGGTTGTTACTCGTACTAAGTAATTAATTTGCATTTAAATGTAATCAATAAGGAATCTGTAATTGACCATAAATCTATCGTTGAGTGAGATATATACATCCCTAAATGGCTCAACGTACGTTTTGTTGGACACCCTTGAAGCAAATTGGTAGTCACTAGAGACGGGTCGACTATGGAATTGGGCGAATGGACGACTAGTCGGTGCTCAAACGGCTAACTAGTCGCCGAATATATACGTAAATGCGGCGGTATCGTGGCTTTCTTGACTAGTCGGTCAATCCTCATAATATTTTTTTTGTTTTTAATACTTAGATGCATTTTTAACCCCCGACCGAAAAAGAGGGGTGAAGTTTGACGTGTGTTGCTGTGTATCTGTCTGTGGCATAATAGCTCCTAAGCGGAGGAACCGATTTTGATTTATTATTATTTTTGTTTGAAAGGTGATTTTGTCGAGTGTTCTTAGCTATGTTTGAATAAAATCGATTCAGCCGTTCAAGAATTATGGGCGTATTACTCTTTGAATCGGCGTGTTTTCGCAAGATATCGTGTCATAATTACGTGTTCAATAGATTGCTGATCGAAGCGTATCTACTATGTACTAGTTAAATTATGTAGCATGAAATAAAAATGTCTCGAGGGTTTTTTAAGTTCGCCGTCTAAAGATGTAGTTGGATGCTAGTCGCCTGCCCCGACTATAGTCGGTCCATCTCTAATAATCACGTAATAATGTATGAGAATAAAAAAGTGATTTATCAAACGTCATATTACTGCTCCCCTTGTGAATCCTAACAAGCGGTGATATCCTGGACGAGGTGACTGCAACAACTTCGCCGGTGTAGTGTGACAATTTGTGTGCAATAAATTGCTATAACCAAAAATTGGTGTGACCTATTTCGTAGACCGTCACAGCCTCGTAGCAGAATTAATCTGTGTGCTACGCGGACTCGAAACTTGCTACGCAGCATTATCCGTATTATCAAATAAATAATGATGAACCCTACTATTTTATTTTTCTACGTACTATGTCTCTTTAACACATAATGATGTAGGTACCTACAGAATCTAGTTCGACCCAAACATAATCTAAATGTTAGCTAAACGTAAATTGACCTTCACCAAAAATTTAAAAAAATATATATCCACAAGCTACGAGTCCAGACTTCGGGATGTTTTTGTAAAATTCGTAATGGAAAAACACATTGCCTGAACCGGGAATCAACATCATTCGCAGCAGTAGCGGATGAGTTTGAGGCCCGTAATACTGAAGACCACGGCTCCAATAGCGACTGTTTTGTTTTAGAGGAGGTGAACTTTAAACTTGAACTAAAATACAAATACAGAAAAAATATTTTAATATCAATTATATTAGCTTTATATGGATAAATTTATGCCATGGGCATGCGGCCACCGCGACTAGAGCATACATAGCGTAATCTGGAGTTCTAATTTTCAAACACTCGTCACAGTAAATCAGGCTGTACGTATATCGGCAACTAGATTTTCCCCACAGTCCTGTGGTGGGGATGAAACAAATAGCCTATGTCACTTAGGAATAATATAGCTTTCCATAGGTGAAAGATCTTTTTAAATCGGTTAAGTAGTTTTTGAGTTTATCCATTACAAACAAACTTACAAACCAACCAATCTTTCCTCTTTATAATACATAAAGTGATGTATTAGTTTAGATATCGCATCGAATGTTTTTCCAAGTGCTCAATTGTTTCTGGTTATCTACGTAACCATGCAACTTTACATAAATATACGTATATATACAGTAAAAAAATAATATATATTGGCGTCATATTGCACGAACGAATTGGCCAATTACTCGTTAGTCAAAAGTGTTCGCGACGATACGTCACCTTTAGATAGGTTGTCATAATGTAAAATATAAATAGTATTGACAGACACACGTCTGCTCACCCCAGAGCGCCATCGCATACTAAGCGATGTCGGTAGGTGAAAAAACCTTTTATAGTAAAGCTCGTAACTAATTTTTGCTCATGTTTTTGAGACACTAAAATTATATTTTATGTGTCTATCAGTAGGTAATAGAATTATATAGTCTAATAACAATAAATTAGAAGCTTTAATATGCATACTGATTGTGTTATTACGGAAAGAAACAAGTATTTAACTCCGTAAAAAACAACCGTCCTCAACGAGCGTTTAGTTCACAATGACCTGTAAGAGGGCGGCACCTTATATTTATACTAAAACCAGTTTTTGTAGAATTTTGATAACTTTAAACTCATGTTTTGGGGGCTTTTACATAGTTTATAGTGTGAATATAGCGCTTATGTGTTAGAATTATACATAAGGTACCTTAGTTATATGATAAATGTATAGGTTTAAGGAAATAAAAATATTTTGTTTACTTATTTTAGACCCCCCGTTTTGAGCAGGGTATCAGGTGGTGCTATAGGTATTCTATTCACCAACCAATCAGATTGCTTCCTTACACATAATTGTTTTGTTAGGAAACACCACCTAGGTGTTCTAGATAGGATGGCTGGATACCATGACTGAGAAATTATACATAATAGCAGTACATGGCCAGTCATAGTGCATTTTCACTCTAAAAAGGGAAATATACATACATTTTACTCAAGTAAGTGTTTGGAAAATTCGATACAAGCCATTTAGCGCTTCTAGGTGACCTAGAATTTTGTCTAGGCCCTATAAATAGATAGCACCTGTGTAATTCTAGTACATAGACATCACTTGCTTGAAGTGATGTGTCTGTGTATGCCGGCATGGACGTTTCTATGCGTCTGCCGACGGGTCACTACGTCCAGGGACACTTGGTGCCTGGTCAGTTATAGATATGCTGTCTGAAGCATTACCTTCGTGGACCCACAGGCGGGCGTCTAGACTCAGTCATGACACAAAACTAGTATATAGGTGTATATAACGCACACAGACACATTAAAGCTGTGAGACGACGTAAAATTTAGTATTCGGCCGCTTCCCGGCACCTTAAGCTGCGGAAAGGCTGGTGGTACACCCATCAGGGTACCGCCGTCAGACAGCCTAGTTTTCCAGCTACCCAACCACACTTCCGGAAGGAGCTTAGCTCTGGTGGTTGAGGAGTTAAGCGACCTGATATGGTGCGAGGTTACATGGATTTGCTATGTAAACAAACTTGTAACAAACGATAACTCATCGGGGGTTGGACATGTAGCTACCGGACTTCTACCTTGGGATAGCCCATCACGAGGGCTACCCGGGTGTGAATGTAACTTGAAAATCCACCCAGCAGTCTGAGTAGGAATCGAGTTTATGTGCCAAGATCAGGGGCATAAGCTAACTTCTCGCACCATTTCGCGGCTGTACGCCTGAATGTTTTGAATATAACTGTAACACTTATGTGTGTCAATGGCCCAGTAGGAGGGCTCCAAGTCCCTCGCTGGTACCCTAGAGCTAACATGTCTAGTTTTAGGAGAAACTCGATTGTAAAGCTTCAAACTGGCGGGAATTCCCTTTCTTCGACCTTCTCCTTACGAGAACTCCCTGATGGTAGGGGCTAGGGACCTGGATCAAAGACCGGAGGGAAGGTCTCCTCGAGACCTATCCAAAAGTACAAGTTTCACCAGAATCGG
Source organism: Orthosia gothica (assembly GCA_949775005.1). Taxonomy (NCBI): domain Eukaryota; kingdom Metazoa; phylum Arthropoda; class Insecta; order Lepidoptera; family Noctuidae; genus Orthosia; species Orthosia gothica. The sequence goes on along the minus strand of OX459043.1, from coordinate 17,888,908 downwards.
TCCAGTGGAAGGGTAGTTCCTGTCAGTTTCAAGCTACGAGTCTTAGCGTATATTTTTTGAAAAATAAAAGTTTTTGCGGTCGGAATGTTGTGGTCCTCGTCGCAGTCGAGTTCGCCTCTTTAATAGTGCGCAGGCGCGTGAACATTTCGTAGCCATTATTTCACTTAAAGTATTTCCACGCATCATTGCGCTTCGAGGACCATGAAGGAACATCGCTTCTGGCCATGAACAAATAGTTTTATTTAACCTGGACATCACGTTTTTCACCTCAACCTACTTGGCAGCCTTCAAGTGTCTCCAAGGTCCATAGTTACCAGATGACAACTGAACAATAGGTGCAAGGGGCGTCAACGCGTTCAAGCAGGAGCCTTACAACCTCCTGATTGCCTGTCGGTCTTGGACGATCACGTCCGTCCCGTACATTTGCTGGTCCTGTCGAGCCGAATTTTCTGGGAAACATACCAGACCTGCGGACGCTGTGAAGATATAGGCCAACGAAGAGCCTTGTTCCCGAGAACAAAGAAAACTGATGTCCCGGACGCTGTGAAAATATAGGCCAAGGAAGAGCCTTGTTCCCGAGAACAAAGAAAACTGATGTCCCATTCCTGTGAAAAAAGAAACCTGATGCCCTGGGGACACGAACGCTGCCTTGAGAACAAACAAGCCTGATGTAAAGTGACCTTATATATTGAGGTTACATTCCTGTTTCTTGGGTAATGTCAAAACGTATCGTTCCTGTGAAAACTAGTACCTGAGAACAAAGAAAACTGACGCTCACGCCTGTGAACATTCGTGAGAACAAAGAAAACTGATGCTCAAATATCTCAAGGTACCCTCAATATAAATCTGGTAAGATTACACACCACACAAATGTGCCAACTGGGGTACTAAGCGTTGCGTTCGTGAGAAAAGTTCCAGGGAAATAAGAATACTGACGTTCCATCTCGTAAACCTTACAAGTGCCAGGGTTAAGATCATGTTTCTTTAACAGTCAAAAACATAGCGTACACTCTGGGACGATAGAAACCCTTTCCTGGGTGAGATAACCCAGTTACTGGTCAGCAACCGTATTACTGGGTGATTAGCGTCGTCAAAAGGCGCAACGTACTATCGTCTCATAGTAGAAACTTCCAGAGCGACTACAGTCGTGAAGAGTGCACGAGTGGATTAGGCCCACGCGTGGACTACCTGGAAGACAACCATTTTGCTGGGACACAGCAGCCATTCCTGAGCTATTCCTGTGGTTCTACCGGCTTCCTGAGAAGCTAACCGTTCCCGTGTGATTACCGTCGCGAAAAGACGGTTTTTTGAGCTGTTTCTGTTGTGTAACCTGCTTACTGAGAATTCACAGTAATCGAAGATTACACAGAAACTGTATCCTGAAGGAATATAGCATAGCCTGAAGAGTTATCGCTAGGAAACTCATAATCGGAGTTTTCAAACAGCGTGTTGGGAGCTCGTTTAGGAGATAGAACGAACATACGACGTTCATAGAATTCCTGAAGGGTTACGGCTGAAGGATTATCGCTGAAGCGTTATCCAAGAAGAGGCTTACACACAGAAGCATATTGAATAGTCGTGTGGGCGACTTGTTCTATAAAATAGAACGAAAAAATAGTTGCTGAAATTTCCTGAAGCGTTATAGCTGAAGGCTTATTTTCGACTTAGAATTTGTTTAAAGACAAATAGTCGTTATCGAGATAGAAGCTCTCGATCGAAGTCTGGAGTTTCAAACCTGGATATCTGGAGTCTGAAGTGACTACTAAGGTCAAGAGTTGGACCAACAGTTCAGTGATTGGTACCAGACCGGCTGCTCAACCTTGGAGGCTGCTGGACAAGTTGACACTTAGACAACAGTAAGTACAGTGAAAACATATGCTCATGTGCTTACCCATTTTGTGTTGAAAGTCTTATAGTGAACTTGTTTACGTATCAACATTGAAGTTTGAAGCTGATTTGGAACTTATAGTTTTGAAGACTGACTAGCGACTTATAGTTTGAAGAATAACCTGGAGTTAAGAGGGTCGGATATAACCCGGAGTTTAAACTAACCCGGAGTTTGGAGATACTTTTCGAAGTTTGAAAAAGGAAGCGAACCCTCTTCAAGCCGACGACTGAAATCGGACTTAACCCAGAGTTACCACTTAGCAGTTTTTAAGAAAAAATTAAGTTTGGACATAGCCGTTTTGAAGCTCGAAAATAGATGTCAACCAGTTCGTGTTGAAGTCTAGAGTTGGACTCAGCCGATTCAAACTGACATATTGAAGAAGTCTAGAATTGGACTCAGCCGTTTCGAGCCAACGTTTTGAAGACAAGTTGAAGATTGGACTTGTACTTGGCGTATTCAAACTGAAACTTTGAACCAATCAGGATGCCGACTACCAGATCCCAGGACAAGAGGCCTGAATCATGGACAGTCCCCATTGAGCGTCCAGGTGCGGGCGTACAACATCAGCTGCCCCCACGCTCACCGTCCACTACTGAAGGGACAGAAAAGTCCATACCAGTCAGAAGCCCACCAACGTCACAGATAGGTGACAACACGCCCACACATGAGGAGGAGGAACCACAGGAACCAAGCACACGCAGGAAGGCATCGAAATCAGAAGATTCTTCAGAAAAAACACTGAAGCCTTCTGGTAGAAAACAAAGGATCCGGGATAAGACCTTTGTTCAAGGAGAAGTAATGGCTACCCGGGGTGACGCCCGTATCGAACATACTGGACCGCCGTCAACTAGCAAGTCGACCCGGTCACGTAAGAAAATTTCAAGAGCTCGTGAAGACTTATTGAAAATAAAGTTGGAACTCGCTAAGTTAGCACTTCAAAAAGCAGAAGAAGAAGCTTCTGAGGATGAATATATGGATGACAGAAATTCTAATGAAGAGTATGTCCGTTCGTGGCTCGAAGAGGCGCCAGAGCCCACACCGTTGAGGGAGAATGACGTCGCCAAAGGGGACAATGACGATTGGACCCCGGCTGCGGCCGTCGACGCTATAGCGGACTCCCGGAAACATATCGACCATATAGAACATCCACAAGTGAAGTCTAACATCGAACCACCTAGGACAGAGCCGTCCAACGTGGAGCCGCCAAGGCAAATAGAAGCGAAAGAGTCACTCCGTCCTTTTCTAACGGAGCTGACATCCGCTATAGCGTCGCTAGCCGACAGAAAAATCGAACCATGGACGCCTAACCGATCGGCGTCGCAGGTTATCATGACTCTGCCGAATTTCGGTGGAGCTCATACAGAATGGCTATCTTTTCGAGCCATTTACGAGGCAACTCATGCCTACTTCAGCGACATAGAAAACACGGCAAGACTCAGAAGGAGCTTGCGTGGTCGCGCACTGGAGACAGTGAGCTCAGAGCTCATCGGGAACGCAAAGCCGGATGAGATCATGAGAGAATTGGAACTACAGTTTGGACGTCCTGACTCAATAGCTCAGGCCGAAACAGACCGACTTAGAGGGCTACCAAAATGCAGCGAGTCGCCCAAGGACATCTGCACCTTTGCAAGTCGAGTCAGAAGCGGAGTTGTCACTCTGCGAGCTCTCAAGAAGGGGCACTATCTCCTCAATGCCGAGCTGGTGCGCCAGCTAACTGAGAAGCTACCCAATTCTCTGCGTGTACAATGGTACAGAACGTACACGGAAAAGTACCAGTCGCTGCCGGATCTGTCACTCTTCAGCGACTTCATAACCGAGCAAGCTCACTTCTGCAGTGCATTCGCCCCGCCTGAGAACATCAAGGAAACGGATTCTCTAGCGGGAAAACGCGTCATACAACGGACGCATACAGCTACCGACAAGCCGGTAAACAAATGTCGAATTTGCGACAAAAGTGGTCACTACGCGTCTGACTGCCAAAGGTTCAGAGACGCAGCAAGTGACAAAAGATGGGAGCTAGCCAAGAATTACAACTTGTGCTATCGCTGCCTAAGACAACGTCGTGCTGGACACACTTGCAACAAGAAGCAGTGTGATCATAAGGGGTGTACAGCCACGCACCATCGACTTCTTCATAGGGGTAAGAAGCCTCAAACAGACAGGACAAGGAAGCCTGCTGTTCCAGAAGAGAAGAAGGAGTCTCAGGAGACGGTGGCCAGTTCGCGAACTGAATCGAGTCAAGCTTTCCTGAAGATGATACCGGTCCGGGTAATAGGACCGGCGGGAGAGGCAGACACATACGCACTCCTTGACGACGGATCCACCGTTTCGCTGATCGACGAAGCAATCGCTCAGCGAGTGGGAGCAGTGGGCCCAATCGACCCTCTGAAGATCGGTGCTATTGGAAACACCATGATCGACACTCCCTTATCGAGACGTATAACCGTCACTCTCACAAGTCGTATGAGAGATAGGGTGCCCTTCAAGGCGCGCACCATTTCGAAGCTCAACCTGTCACCACAGGCAGTCAGTCAAGAAGACGTAGCCCGCTGTAGGCACCTTCGAGACTTGACGTCGCAGCTTACGTATCCTGCTGGAGTGCCAAAGATACTCGTCGGCCAAGACAACTGGCATTTGTTGTTGGCCACTGAAGTCCGCAGAGGACCTAGAAGCCAACCCATCGCGTCGAAAACCATGATGGGCTGGACATTGCACGGCGCGCACACCAGAACACTGGGCCAGCAGGTGCACTATGTCAACGGGTGTCAGTCCGTTGACGCAAGGCAAGATGCGGAACTGAACGAGCAGCTCCGTGAATTCTTCGCTATCGAGTCGTTGGCTATCAATCCACGACAACCAGCTTCTGACCCCCAGAAGAGGGCAGAAGATATACTGAACCGTCACACAAGACAGTTAGGAAATGGGCACATAGAAACCGCTATGTTATGGCGGGACGAGAAAATAGAGATGCCCGATAGTTACGAGACAGCACTCAAAAGGCTAGTCTCCATAGAGAAGAAGCTGGATAAAAACCCCGCTCTTCGTGTGAAATACACACAACAGATGGACTCCCTGATGGAAAAGGGATATGCTGAGAAGGCTCCCAAGTCAAGCACGCCAGGAAAAACCTGGTACCTGCCTCATTTCGATGTCTTCAACCCCATGAAGCCAGAGAAAATTCGAATAGTACATGATGCCGCCGCAAAATCGAGAGGAAGGTCACTCAACGACTTCCTGCTAACTGGACCAGACTTGCTGCAGTCGCTGCCCGGCGTCATGATGAGATTTCGTAGACACTGCGTGGCCATCTCCGGAGACATAGCCGAGATGTTCATGCAAGTAAAAGTACGAAGTGAAGACCGAGACTCACTTCGCTACCTATGGAGAGGCAACAGAAGAGATGGAGCCCCAGAAGAATATCGTATGACGTCCATCATTTTCGGCGCGGCAAGCTCGCCGTGCACCGCTATCTTTGCGAAAAATTGGAACGCAAGAAAGCACATCGAACAGCATCCAGTAGCAGTGAAAGCTATAGTAGAGAGCCATTATATGGACGATTATCTGGACAGCTATAAAACAGTCGAAGAAGCGACAGAAGTCGCGACAATGGTGAAGAAAATACACCAACAGGCGAAGTTTGACCTAACAAAATGGGTATCAAACAGTAAGCGCCTGATAGAAAATATCGATCCGTCACAAACCTGCACTGAGGTTGTGAACATCGGAGATACAGTAGGCGCAGAGAAAATACTCGGCCTGATTTGGAGACCTAGTGAAGATACGCTAGGTTTCAACCTAACGCTTGCGAGACTGCCGCCAGGAATTTTAGAAAAGGAGGCCCCTACAAAAAGAGAGGCTCTCAAAATTGTTATGTCGTTATACGACCCCCTAGGACTAGCCTCGCCTGTTACGATTCGAGCTAAACAAATATTGCAAGAAGCTTGGAGGCGAGGCGTCGATTGGGACCAGCTATTAGACGCTGACCTGGCATCTCAGTGGAGAAGTTGGATCGAAAACCTGCGGCAGCTCAAGGGCATCAGCATACCAAGATGTTATCCTGGTTATAGTGATGCCACAGAAATACAAATACATGTATTTACCGACGCAAGCGAGTTGGCATATGCAGCAGCTGTGTATTGGCGAGCCACCACAGCAGTAGGCACACAGAAGGTGAGCCTAGTCATGGCCAAGGCGAGAGTAGCTCCATTAAAGCTACAATCGATACCGCGCCTCGAGCTGCAGGCAGCGGTGATGGGAACCCGTCTGGCTGCAGCTGTGAAACGTGAACACGACAACAATCCATCGTCGGTCACGTATTGGACAGACAGCAAAACAGTCTTGTCGTGGATAAGAAAAGGAGCACGAACCTATAAAGCTTTCGTAGCTCATCGCATAGCTGCCATAGAAGAAGGTAGCAAAGTGGAGGATTGGCGATGGATATCCACGAAGTTGAACATCGCCGATATAGCGACTCGTGACGTGCCGCCGAGGTTTGACTCACAACACGAGTGGTTCTGTGGCCCAAGTTTTTTGTATGAAGACCCTTCTTCATGGCCATCAGAAAAACCTCCAATCACAGAAGAGACAGGAGAGGAAAGAACGCTCACTGTCACAGAAAAAGAAAAATCTGTTTTGGAGAAAATAACAGACAGACATACATACACTTCGAAGCTCATAGAAGCTATACCTAATCCCGTCAACTTTTCAAGATGGGAGCGGCTATTACGTGCGACTGCTACCGTCCTACGTTTTATACATCTCTGTAAACAAAGGACAGAGAAAACGTTCTACAAAAGAACCCGGAAAAACGCTGAGGAGGACACGGACTGGCGAAAGAAAAAGAAGACAGCGACTGCAGCAACCAAGCCGTCATACATAGCGCCAGAAGTCCGAAAGCAGTACATAGATGCGAGCTTTCTTCAAAAAGCCGAGAAAATACTCGTACAAGTTGCACAGCAGCAATCGTTCGCTCAAGAAATAGCTAGATTGCATGCACATGAAATAGTGGACAAAAATAGTCCGCTACACGCGCTGCAAATAGAAGTAGTAGATGGCCTACTACGTATTAGAAGCCGTATAGCCGCCACTGACGAGGTCACAGAAGATGTAAGGCGACCGCCAATATTACATGGCGACCATCATATAACCCAGCTCTATATAGACTGGACACACCGCAGCTTACTACATAGTGGGACTGAACTCACAATAAATGAGGTACGGCAGCATTATTGGGTCGTAAGGATGCGTCCCACCACCAAGAAAGTACTGGCACAATGTCTTCAGTGCCGTATTCGTAAGGCACAAGCACCTGTGCCAGCGACCGGCGACCACCCACGAACGCGCCTGGCTCATCACCAAAGGCCGTTCACGTACACCGGGCTAGACTACTTCGGCCCGCTATCTGTCACCGTGGGTCGCCAGCATCACAAGAGATATGTAGCACTGTTTACATGCCTCACCACAAGAGCTGTCCACCTCGAGATCGCCGCCAGCCTCAGCGCAGACAGCGCAATATTAGCGCTGCGCCGTTTCGCCGCCCGCAGAGGATGTCCAACTGAGATCCACTCAGACAACGGCACCAACATGCACGGTGCCGATCGAGAGCTACGAGAGGCCTTCCGAGAGGAGGCCAGTCGCCGAGGCATCACTTGGCGCTTCATCACCCCATCAGCGCCCTTTATGGGAGGTGCATGGGAGCGTCTAGTTCGCTGCGTAAAAAACGCATTGTATACCGTACTCACAGAGAAACACCCACACGAAGAGGTGTTGTCCACACTGATTTGTGAGGCAGAGTACACGGTAAATAGCCGCCCGCTGACACATGTATCAGTCGACGGCGATGACGACGAGTCTATCACGCCGAACCACTTCCTACTTGGTGGGTCGGCTAGACTCCCAAACCCCGGCGTGTTCACCGAGCAAGACATCGACCACAAAAAAATGTGGCGTCGGTCACAAATCCTGGCCGACATGTTCTGGCGCCGGTGGGTGCGAGAATACCTGCCGGAGCTCCAAAACCGGCGGGAGCCCCACAGCCGCGGGCCTGGCCTGCTGGTGGGCGACCCCGTCCTTATCGCGGACGGGCAGCTGCCTCGCAACACGTGGCCGCGAGGCCGCATCGAGGCCATATACCCTGGCCCTGATGGAGAAGTCCGGACCGCTGAGGTGCGCACCACTGGCGGCACTCTAAAGCGTCCGGTGAAGAAGCTCATTCCTTTGCCAAAATGAGTGCAGCAGAGTTCCAGCGGCGAGAGCTGAGCGACGTGTCGCAGAGCGTCGAGGTCACGAGCGCTGCCGACGTGCGCCGCTCACAATGCTGATGCAGCGCCGCGCCAACGTAGCATCGAGTCGACGCGACACTGCACGGCGGGAGAGATGTTCGCGACGATACGTCACCTTTAGATAGGTTGTCATAATGTAAAATATAAATAGTATTGACAGACACACGTCTGCTCACCCCAGAGCGCCATCGCATACTAAGCGATGTCGGTAGGTGAAAAAACCTTTTATAGTAAAGCTCGTAACTAATTTTTGCTCATGTTTTTGAGACACTAAAATTATATTTTATGTGTCTATCAGTAGGTAATAGAATTATATAGTCTAATAACAATAAATTAGAAGCTTTAATATGCATACTGATTGTGTTATTACGGAAAGAAACAAGTATTTAACTCCGTAAAAAACAACCGTCCTCAACGAGCGTTTAGTTCACAATGACCTGTAAGAGGGCGGCACCTTATATTTATACTAAAACCAGTTTTTGTAGAATTTTGATAACTTTAAACTCATGTTTTGGGGGCTTTTACATAGTTTATAGTGTGAATATAGCGCTTATGTGTTAGAATTATACATAAGGTACCTTAGTTATATGATAAATGTATAGGTTTAAGGAAATAAAAATATTTTGTTTACTTATTTTAGACCCCCCGTTTTGAGCAGGGTATCAGGTGGTGCTATAGGTATTCTATTCACCAACCAATCAGATTGCTTCCTTACACATAATTGTTTTGTTAGGAAACACCACCTAGGTGTTCTAGATAGGATGGCTGGATACCATGACTGAGAAATTATACATAATAGCAGTACATGGCCAGTCATAGTGCATTTTCACTCTAAAAAGGGAAATATACATACATTTTACTCAAGTAAGTGTTTGGAAAATTCGATACAAGCCATTTAGCGCTTCTAGGTGACCTAGAATTTTGTCTAGGCCCTATAAATAGATAGCACCTGTGTAATTCTAGTACATAGACATCACTTGCTTGAAGTGATGTGTCTGTGTATGCCGGCATGGACGTTTCTATGCGTCTGCCGACGGGTCACTACGTCCAGGGACACTTGGTGCCTGGTCAGTTATAGATATGCTGTCTGAAGCATTACCTTCGTGGACCCACAGGCGGGCGTCTAGACTCAGTCATGACACAAAACTAGTATATAGGTGTATATAACGCACACAGACACATTAAAGCTGTGAGACGACGTAAAATTTAGTATTCGGCCGCTTCCCGGCACCTTAAGCTGCGGAAAGGCTGGTGGTACACCCATCAGGGTACCGCCGTCAGACAGCCTAGTTTTCCAGCTACCCAACCACACTTCCGGAAGGAGCTTAGCTCTGGTGGTTGAGGAGTTAAGCGACCTGATATGGTGCGAGGTTACATGGATTTGCTATGTAAACAAACTTGTAACAAACGATAACTCATCGGGGGTTGGACATGTAGCTACCGGACTTCTACCTTGGGATAGCCCATCACGAGGGCTACCCGGGTGTGAATGTAACTTGAAAATCCACCCAGCAGTCTGAGTAGGAATCGAGTTTATGTGCCAAGATCAGGGGCATAAGCTAACTTCTCGCACCATTTCGCGGCTGTACGCCTGAATGTTTTGAATATAACTGTAACACTTATGTGTGTCAATGGCCCAGTAGGAGGGCTCCAAGTCCCTCGCTGGTACCCTAGAGCTAACATGTCTAGTTTTAGGAGAAACTCGATTGTAAAGCTTCAAACTGGCGGGAATTCCCTTTCTTCGACATTCTCCTTACGAGAACTCCCTGATGGTAGGGGCTAGGGACCTGGATCAAAGACCGGAGGGAAGGTCTCCTCGAGACCTATCCAAAAGTACAAGTTTCACCAGAATCGGTCCAGTGGAAGGGTAGTTCCTGTCAGTTTCAAGCTACGAGTCTTAGCGTATATTTTTTGAAAAATAAAAGTTTTTGCGGTCGGAATGTTGTGGTCCTCGTCGCAGTCGAGTTCGCCTCTTTAATAGTGCGCAGGCGCGTGAACATTTCGTAGCCATTATTTCACTTAAAGTATTTCCACGCATCATTGCGCTTCGAGGACCATGAAGGAACATCGCTTCTGGCCATGAACAAATAGTTTTATTTAACCTGGACATCACGTTTTTCACCTCAACCTACTTGGCAGCCTTCAAGTGTCTCCAAGGTCCATAGTTACCAGATGACAACTGAACAATAGGTGCAAGGGGCGTCAACGCGTTCAAGCAGGAGCCTTACAACCTCCTGATTGCCTGTCGGTCTTGGACGATCACGTCCGTCCCGTACAAAAAGTTTATTTTAGTAAATTAATTGTAGCGCGCGCTGTGTGGCATGTGACGCCGTTCTGCTGAAAAAACTTTTGTCACCCCCCAGAAATTACAGTAAATAGTTCTTTGGTTTGCGTCCAGGCAGGGCGCAGGAATTTATTCTACTATCAAGTTTCATTCAAGAACATTTAGTTTAATCAAGACCATTGTAACTACCTGTAGATTTTTGCAGTGGGAACTTAGGCTTTGTACCGATAAATATTTTATTAATATATTTATCGGTACAAAGTCACTATCTGCCTTTGTGTGTTTCCCCGTTTACTTCTCCTTAACCATTCAACGGATTTTTATACGGTTTTCACTAATATAAAGAGCGTTACACGAGAAATTATGCATAGGAATTATGGGGGTTTATGTACCTAAATTATTTGTCCCGTGCGAAGCCGGGGCGAGACGCTAGTTATTTTATTTGTTTTCAATAGATATTCCATCGAAGGTTTAATCCTTTCCATAATTCTCAGGGACGGTGGTAGGTGTGGGCGTGGGCCTGACCCGGGATTGCTCTACCCTGATGGTGGCGCAATACTTCAAGCGGAGACGCGAGCTCGTCGAGATCTTCATCGTCAGCGGCAGCGGCCTCGGCATCGCCGTCATGTCGACATTCATCAAAGGTGCCATAAGGTAAATATTGATGCTTCTTTGAACAGCTTAAGGACTTCAATATAGAAACGATCCACGATATAAAAAAAATAAAATTTTATGACTGTCACTAACGACTTCCTGCTCACTGGACCGGATCTACTGCAATCCCTGCCCGCGGCGTCATGATGAGGTTTCATAGCCGTCTCCAATGACATAGCGTAGATATTTATGCAGGTCAAGGTGCGGAGTGAAGACCGAGACGCACTCCGCTACCTATGATGCTACCTATGACCGCTATCTATGCTGATGTTTAACAAAAAAATATTGAGGCTCTGTATGTTGGGGGCAGATTCCAGTCTATCCAAATGCAGCTGTATACTAGTACTTTACATGGAGCGACTGCCTGTCTGACCTCGACAGCCAGCCTCCAGTAACTCAGCACCCTGACTTCTGACTACCTACCCGTAACGACTATCAAAGATCTACAAATGACAGCCGGAACCATCGGCTTAATTTGCTTTCCGGTGCACGGTGAAGTCTCACCGCCAACGAGAACGAGATTTTTCTGCCCGGGATCACGGTGAAGTGATGACAATTCACCGCAACAATCTCAGTGGTATACAAAGCACTATATTATCTTGAAAACAATAACCAGCGCGATTTAACGTCACGGCGCCGGACAAGTTTAAACGTATATTGTATTGCCGGTATATCGGTCCCGTCACAATCCCAGGCCGAATTCTAGCGGTCACGACGATTTACTCGAATTGACGACGGCCAGGATAACGGCGCTCGGGCGACGGGCTTGCGGTGGACAAGTGGCTATAGGTAATGTATGTTTCACTGCATCGGCCGTCATCACGTTCTGTTTGGTGTTCTAGTGACGTTGGCGGTGCACAAACGCACTAACGAATGATCACACCTAATTAGGTACGGAGTCCTCTACTAACGTGTCCTACTTGATCCAGTACCTACCTATCTAGTTGTCTTTCTTTAGGATATTTCATAGACCAAATACCTCATCATCTGCCTAGCCTTTTCCCAATTGTTGTTGGGGTCGGCTTCCAGTCTTAACGGATTCAGCTGAGTACCAGTGCTTTACATGGAGCGACTGCCTAACTGACCACCACAACCCAGTAACTGGGTAACACGATACCCCTTGGCAAGACTGGTGTCAGATCTCAAGCTTCTGACTACCCGTAACGACTGTCAAAGATCTTCAAATGACAGCCGGGACCAACGGCTTAACGTGCTTTCCGAGGCACGGAGGAATCTCGCTATGTTGAAACGGTCACCCATCCTCGGACCGACCTCGGCAAGCGTTGCTTAACCTTGAAGATCGACTCATGCGGCTGTTATTATTTAGCCACAAGCTCCTCGCATAGACCAAATACCTATTTAGTAATAAATAATACTTATGTATATGAATTTATTATGAATTTCTAGAGCAATCGGCTGGCGATTAGGTCTGCAGGCTGTGACAGGAGTAGTCTTCGCTACATTCATCCTAGGCACGTTCTATCGGTCAGCGTCGCTGTACCACCCACAGAGAAGAGCGATACTGCACCTTAAGAACCAGACCAAGATCAAACGGAAGATGAAGGACAGGAATAAGAACGATGACCGGCAGCCATTCTTCGACTTCTCCACGCTAAAGTCTAAGACAGTGAGGATCCTGCTCATGTCCACCGGGATATCGGCGTTTGGAATCAACACGCCGATTTTCTATTTGGCTTACCATGCTGAAGAAGAAGGTTAGTACGCTCTTTATCCTTTTGGATCCAGTTCTTATTCTTATGAAATACCTACGCCTAATCAGAGACTAGACTAACTAGACGCCGGAATCAGATGTACTACTGCGCAGCCATTTATATCCAACTTAATATCGGCCCAAAATTGGGGATTATTGTACTTACCTGTTATCTGACATTGATTTAGAAACGACAACACACATTGGGGTACGACCATCATATATATTATCTACCAACATAAATATATTTAGTTACGGTAAAAATTCAAATCCCATCTGATAGTTTTAGATCTCCAAGCCTCACTGAAACTATGTTGTGGCATTCAGCTTACTCCCTCTCGATGCTGCCTATACTCTGCGTCTCTGCCTTTACTTCACTTTTAGAAAACTAACAGAGCATCAAATGTCTTTCAGGTCTAGGCGATACAGTGGAACTTCTGCAAGCATACCTCGGCCTAGCCTGGGCGGTAGGCTGCGCAGCCTTCGGTCTCCTGGTCCGTCAGAACTCCGCTGAATGCAGGATAGCCCGCCAATACCTGACTCAAGCGGCAGTATTCGTGTGTGGGCTAGCGACCATGGCTCTGACAGCCGTGGAGGGGTCCTATCGGGGATACGTTTTGTTTGCTTGGGTTTACGGTAAGGATGTAGAACTAAGATATAAGTACGGTCACGGTACTGATATCTATATTGAAATAATTACCTACAGCCGGGCGGTACGTAAACACGCGTTATTAGCATAATGGCACGATATTACCGTGGTATGGTCTTCTTCGGCAGGTACTAATAGATAACTATTAAAGAATGGTTCCCTTTATGTCGAGCTGAGAACCTTTTCTCGCTCCTATTACCCTAAGTCTAGTCTACGATTTCTGTCCCGTATCTTAAAGATAAACTCGTGGCTAAGCAACGCTTGCCTGTCCGTGGATGGGTGCCCATTATATCCATTAGATACCGAGACTCTTCCATGCTTTGAAATTGTAAATTTTTGGCAGAATTTGTAACGGTAGACAGAAGTTAGAAAAATAACAACAGTCTTGCCAAGGGGTACCGTATTATCCAGTAATTAGGTTGTGGAAGTCATGTAGGCAGACGTTTCATGTAAAAAAGGTATCTACTTAGCTGCATCCATATCATAGTTGGGTAAAGGCTTTACAATAGTACCCAAAGATACCGACTTCGGAAGAATAAGTTATTTTTCGCTTTGCAGTGTTTTGTTTTGGAAGTAGGTTCGATCTTTTTTTTAAAAAGTTTTTTTTTTGTGTTTTGCTTTGGGAGTCGGTATTTTTTTATGTAAAACAGTTTTTATTTTTCTCTTTTTAGTTTTGGTACTCTATCACTAAATGTCAGCAACTTATTTTTTTCAATTAACCAACTTCAAAAAACGATAAGAAAAGAAGTAGATACCATAGGCTAGCTTCCGAAACAAAAGTTATTTTGCACTTTTTAGTGTTTTGCTTTTGAAGTCGGTTTATTTTTTGAGAAAAAGTTTTTGTGAAATAGTACCTATTTAACTTGAGATGGTATAATGCGAGTAAAATGGCTTCGACGGTGTGACTCATAATTGTAAGTTCGGAAATAACTAAATTAGTATTATTGTTAAATCCAGACTAGTTTTTTCATCGAAAACGGAGTTTAAAGACTGCACCCACGAGATATTACTCAAACAGTTTTTATTTATTTAAATATATTATAAGTAGGTACTGTTGTTTTTACCGTAGTATAAAAGGTTTCCTTGTACTTCCAGGTATATTCTGCGGAGGCTACCACTATTCGCTGAAGATGTACACGTACGAGCGTGTTCGCTCGCGCAACTTCGCCCGAACATGGGGTTTCGTGCAGTGCTCACAAGCCGTACCCATCGCCATAGGGGTGCCGCTTTCAGGTGAGATGCAGCCTTGAAGTCTTCCACCCACTCCTTTTGTATCCTCCCTAAGGCAGGCTCTTCATTATCAATAACAACCTTTTAATGTGCCCACTGCTGGGACACAGGCCTCCTTTCTGTGAGAGGGAATGGTCCGTAATCCACCACACGGACCCAGTGCGGTTTGGAGGATATCACATGTCTTCGAATTTTTGTTTCTAAGACATGCCGGTTTCCTCACGATATTTTCCTTCACCGTTTTGAGAACAGTGGTGATTAAATAATTTACACAAAGTAAAGCGCCTGCCAGGGTTCGAATCCACGACCCACAACTTGTCAGTCGCAGCCGATACCACTGGGCCACCACTGCTCAACAGGAAAACAACTGTGAAAAAATTGCGAGGTCTGTCTGCGTGAATTGACTCTGTCTTGAACATCTTCGTGACAACACCAGGACCTTATTAATAAACATTGTGAGCATCCATAGACACTAACATTATAAATACAAAAGTAACTCTGTCTGCTAGTTATCTTGTCAGGTCTCATCGGTGGACATCCCACCCATACGCACAAAGCGTTTTGCCAATACTTTCATTGTGCGCACAGCTAAGGAGTGGAATCCCCTGCCGGAGTATTTTTTTCCATAGCTACAACCTTGGGGTCTTTAAGTCAAGAGTGAATAGGTTACTTCTAGACAAGCGTGCTTCAACGTAGACCATATCATTGCTTACCATCAGGCGAGATAGTAGTCAAACGCGAGCCTATCGATAAATTAAAATATTAAAATAAAAGAACTGCTGGATGGAATTGATTAAGATGAAACTTGTCACACGGGTAGACAATGTCCTGGATAAGATTATAGGATAGTTTTCATTATTACGGCCCAGGCAAAGCAGGGATGTGCCACTAGTTTATAATATGGGTGTTAATAGGTAAACAGGAAACCACCTTCGTGAGTTCGTACCCTTATTTTAACTACTCTACTCTACCCAAGTGGGCCGCTGCAAATATAATTTGGCAAAATAGGGGAATTTTTGATTCGTCCAACACTAGGTGCGAGTGTGGTGCCCCTGTACAGACTATGTCCCACTTGCTGGAGTGTCCTGGCTGTCCATTCACTTGCATCCTGGAAGACCTGTACAGTGCTTCTGATGCTGCAATAAGCGTGGCCTCCTACTGGGCCCAGACAATCTAATTAAATGTGCCATCGAATCGAAAAGAAGAAGAACTCTATATATATGCAACTAGATGGCGTTGGCATCGAGTTAGAATTCGCTATGGCACAGGCACTCAAAGAAAGAAAACTTGGTTCAAATAAATTGCACTAAGTGTGATAAGCTTCGATTTGTTATTGAGTTTTGTGAAATATTAAGATTTTTTAGAGACGATCATAAAAAAAATTATGTTCTTGTTTAATTTACTTTTCTAAGCTCAAAATTTAGGCATATTGGGCACTTAACTAATTCATATTTCAAAAATTATTTGAATGGATCATTTAAAATGATTCCACTATATGGCGTGGTTTTAAATTTCTGAGGCATCCACTCGATTTATTTAATTTGTTTTTAAACACATTTTGGTACAGTGAAACTGTAAAAATGCAAAAAAATACTATAAAACAAATAGTATTTGAAAAAAAGTATTCACGAACTGAGTAAACCCTTTTACTTGCAAGTCGCTGCTATTACCATCTATATCCGTGGAACGGAACCGAACGCGATCGATGTTCTTAGAAAAATAATCATCTTAATCAGACGAAAAACGCGTGTTCCTTGTATGGGATGAGGCATCTGTGTGCTAGTATTATATTATCTATCTGTGGCTATGGTTTCGTTACACAGAAAAAGCCTATACTGTAGTATTATATTTTCTGTGCCAATACAGTTCATGCTCCGTATTTGTAATATTTATTATTTCAACCTAACAGATTTTTTTTGTATTCTTCCAACATTGTTCTGTAAGCTGTATTGGTTTTTAGGGTTCCGTAGTCAAATGGCAAAAAACGGAACCCTTATAGATTCGTCATGTCTGTCCGTATGTCACAGCCACTTTTTCCGAAACTATAAGAACTATGCTGTTGTAACTTGGTAAGTAGTGTATTCTATGAACCGCATTAAGATTTTCACACAAAAATAGTATTGAGGTTCCTATTTTTTTTTTTTTTCTAAACTGAATAGTTTGCGCGAGAGACACTTCCAAAGTGGTAAAATGTGTGTGTCCCTGTAACTTCTAAAATAAGAGAATGATAAAACTAAAAAAAATATATGATGTACATTACCATGTAAACTTCCACCGAAAATTTGTTTGAACGAGATCTAGTAAGTAGTTTTTTTTAATACGTCATAAATCGTAAACCGCAATTTACCAAGTACGGAACCCTTCGTGTGCGATTCCGACTCGCACTTGGCCGGTTTTTATCTGTTAGATATTACAATACGTCTATGTTCGGTTGTTTTAGCCTAATTTACACTGAATACTGTCAGACTGGACGGTTCCTAATTACGAAGTTAATCCTCTCTCTAATGTTTTGGTAAGTAAATATACCTAAATACGTAACATATTTTTCAGGGTACATAAACGTGGGTTGCGGTGGCAAAGCTGGCTACTACTTCAGCTCGACGTGCTCCCTCATCGGGTCCCTGTCTCTCTTTTGCATTGATCTTCATAGGCGCAGTGTAGCGCACAAACACACCAAGTACGTATTATTTTAAAGTAACCAATATTTCGCTAGTATTTCACGAAGAGTTAGATAGACACATTTACCAGATAAGTTTATGAAATCCCATGGATTAGGATTAGGGGGCAAGCGCATTTCCGTCAATAACGAATCCACAATCCGGGCCACTACTGTACAAAATCTAACATCGAAAACCCAGTTAGTTCTAGATTTATTATCTATGATTCAACTTGTGTTTCAGAGAAAACGGTGGAACTGCGAATTGCGAGTCGACGTGCGAGCCGTCGCGACGCAGCCGGAGTCGCGAGCGAGAACTTCGCACCGCCGCAGGAGCAGCCACCGCCTTAGGTAACAGATTTATTTAAATATAATGCCAGAAGAAAAGGTAATAAATTAATGCTTCACATAAATTTTTAGCCGACTTTTCAAAAAGGAGGAGGTTCTATGTTCGACTTGATATCAAAATAAGTACCTACTACGACTTAGAAACATGTAGTGAAGAAGTAGCAGTACCTGAAAACAAGAGAGGTAGATGACGACCTCAGACTACGTGGTGGACTAGCATGATGAAACTCCTTTTAGAGGAAGAACTGCCCGACCTGCCAACCCAGGACCGGCTGTCCTGGCGGAAGAAAATAAGGAGAGCCGACCCCACCTAATTAAAAAAAAATTTTTTACAAAAAAATACTACCAAATAAGAAAACTACAAAGTGAAAAATTACTTTATTTTTGGAAGTCGGTGTCCATAACGCAAAAAATGGTACCTACCAAAGACACCGACTTCCAATTATTTTTATTTTTTACTTTTTAGTTAGTTCTACCTAACTAATTGGCTTGTAGTTAAGTTAGGTACCTATAATGCCAGAATAGATTACACGAATATCATGAAACTGAACATAACGGATGAAATGAGAGTGTACTAAGGTGAACTGTACACATCTGCGTACCCCTTTACAGTGTACCGGCGTGATGTTATGTTTGCGTGACGTGACGTGCGATTGCAGCAATCCCGAGACATTTTGCGGTTATTTATTGAAGAGTCCTGTTGTATATCTCCGATGTTTTTCATCAGATCTTCACCAAATTAAAATGGGACCAATTTCGGCACATACACACAAAAAACAATTTTCAAAATCGGTCCAAAATTGACGGAGATATCGGTGAACATAAATTAAAAAAACGTACATAATGTCAAACATAGAACCTCCTCCTTTTTGGTAAGTCGGTTTAAAAGTGGGATAGAGCTAGAAAAAAGAAGTACTAAGAGTTAGTGAAAACTTGTCCTTAAGAGTGCCCTAGTCGGCGGCATGAACTATTTCGTGGGCGGGGTTAAAATGCATGCTATCTCATCCGACAACACGTGCGGCAGACATGATTGAATGAAAGGGAAGAGTGCGGCATTTTACAAACAGACATTTGGAAATATAGATATCATGAAAATACTACTGAAATGTACTGTTCAAAATGTTTTTTTTTTGCATTTTTAAACTACTAATCTATCCCGGTATGATGACCGTTTTGCAATTTTCCTTCTTCTTATGGTATTTATTTCGCCCAAAAATGCGTTAAAATTCGTGTTGAAATAAGGAACTTTCAACGCTCATAACTTTCAAATATATGTTTTTTTTTTAATTCTTTTGTTTCCATACAAGGCTAGATAATAATGAGAGTATGACATCATTTCTTATTTTTACGTTCCTGCGTTAACGTAAACCGTCAAACAGTGGAGTAATCGCCATACTACGTCTTTATGGAAGAATGTCGGACTAGGGCACACTTAAGTGGACAGCACAAGCAGCGTTGCGGTCATTCTAGATTGACTAATTGCAGCAAAATACAAAGTGTTATAGCGACCGTCTCTAAATTATTTCAATAGTCACACATGCATCTTGTTTTGGTTGTATAGGTACCAGAAATCTTCCGAACTCCCAAGCCCCAAGTTTTACCTAAAACTTTTTCAGTTCTAGGAGCAGAATTCGTAGCACCAGGTCGAACGGGTCGCGACCTCCTGCTTGACAGCATCCGGCCCGGCACGCTGGGCTCTCCGCCCCCCAACGTGCCCCCCGAGCTGACCTGCATCAGTGAGGAAGGCGGCCTGGACCTCGACTTGGATCTGGATATACCAGATCATCTACTCGAGGATTTAGACTGCGGGGGTGATTGTATCACTAGTTGTAATAAGGTATCTATTTCGATTTTTTCTAATATATCTTCGTGTTGTAGCCCACCTAGGCTACGGGTATGGCAAGCTTGCCAAGAATTGCAGAGAATCCACAAATAGACAAGCCGGCTTATACCTACAATAAAAAGAGACTACCAATACTCTTAATTCATCCTCTAGTTCACTCACTGTCTTCAAAAAGTAATATCAAGGGAATCAGAACCTTATTAAGTTATTAGTCAAGCGCAGAGAGAACAAGATACCTTCTCATTGTTAGGGCAAATCTTATTGTTATTCCTGAAGGCTATTCTAGTGACTGCTACAACCTTGGATTCTAATTTCAAAATCTTGTTCCCAGGTCGAAAACTATTTAATGTTAAGTGAATACGAAAACAATTTAATAGCCGAGCTGCCCACCCTCAATGAGCGGCGTGGGCGACGCTGGTCCAGCGTCGTGGCCAACGCTTCGCCACAAGCATCCACCATCCCTGAACGCCCCGACTCACCTGAGATTCACGCCAAAAACTCTATCAAGTGGAAGAAAAAGTGCCATAACACAAACAATAGACTGATTACAGTGATCAACGAGCAATCACTTTGAAATGCTAGTGAAATAATATTCAGACAATAAATAGAAATAATCAATTAGTGTACGACCTATAACCTCATTAATTTATTTGATGTGTGTGAATAGTAGCGTTTGTGTATTGTTCAAATAATTTATTAAATTATTATTACAATTTTATTTTGTTTTATTTTTTCCTTTAGTAACTCACAGATTTCTTGGGTCTTCAGTGTACCTAAACCACGGGATCCCAGCGCTAAGAAATAAAATTTGATTCAAATAAATCTCACTAGATGGCGCGACATGCAACGCGTTGTTATTGAATTATGTGTAAAATTTACATTTTCTGGCATTGAACATAAAAATTGTACCTTTGTTCTTATTTAATCAACTCTCCTAAGCACAAAGTTATGGAATATTGGGCTCTTTATTCACATTTTAAAGATTATTTGGACGGATCATTTAAAAGTGATGCCAATAGATGGCGCGGTTTTAAATGTCTGAGGCATTCCACTAGATTGTTTAAAGTTGTATTGTAACACATTTTGGTGCAATGAAACTGTAAAACGTGCAAAAAATACTATAAAACAAATCTTCACTGTATTTAAAAAAAAAAAATATGCACCGAGTAAACCCTTTTACTTGCAAGTCGCTGCTAACAACATCTATCGAACGCGAACGATGTACAAAAAATAATCGGTTTAATCAGACGAAAAACGCTATTTTCGTCGTCGGCGCGATTTCTTTGTATTGTATGAGGCATCTGTGTGCTAGTATTATATTATCTGTGCCTAAACTTAACTGCAACTAAAACAGGAAACAAGTGTAAGAGAAGTTAAATAAAACCAAATGAGTACAATGTAATTAAATATAATGTCATTGATATTTTGTTATATTAACATAAGTAGATAATAATATTAGTGAATACTGTACCAAAATACAAAGGAACACAATATAATTAAATATAATTATTTATTACCGTTGAGGAACCACAATATCTTCTAAGAACTGGGCGAAACAGCGCATCGCTTGCAGCAAGGCAGCGAGAAGTATTGACAAAGACAAGCTGAGCAATTTCTGGTTCTCGGTATTCGCAATTTCGTTGTTCGCAACAGGAACTAAACTTTGGCTCGATTCTACACTAGGTATACTTGAATAATCACAATTAACGTTACGTTTTTTTGTACCGACAACCTTCTTTTTTTTATTTTTACCTTTAGACAATGCTCGAACATTGTCGACATCACATGTCAGATCTATCACAATATAATCCGAAACTTTGTTCTCAACGTTCAGATCTTTAGGCTGGGCCCGGTGAGACCCGGCCCCCGCGTCTTCAATAAAAACACTTACATGATTAACTGCGGTCGAACAACTCGGAATCTCATTCCTATGCTCAGCACAGTGAGGTTCTAAAGTTAGGCACTTCGTTATTACTTCTTGTTTATCGTCTACAATTGAACTTAAGTTTTTACTTACGATATCATTATTGTTAGGACTTATGTTAAGTTTGAGAGAGTCGTCCGTTTCCTCGGATGACATACCGCTGTCATTGTCTTCTAGAGAGGGTAAGTCTTCTCGATGTTCATTAATATTATTTTGCTTAATAGTATCGATGTTTATCTTAGTGTTACCGAAGCTGCCGTAGGAAGGCGACATGGGGGTGCCGGCAGTCGATTGTTGTCGTACCGTGCCCGCGTCGGGCACGGCCTCGGGTCAGGAGACCTTGGCGCAACTGATGTTACCCTTTATGACGATTGTACTTGAAGTTGATTCTTGGGCCCCATATATGCTATCCATGTCCGACAATGATGCATTGTCCAAGGAACTGTCATCGTCGAGCAGAAGCTCTGATCGTAAACCCTGCAATTAGATAAACAAAAAATATAATCACTACAGAAATAGAAACCCAGAAAAATATGGCAGAAAGTAAACTGTATTTGAACTTACCTCAGAAAAATATTCATACTCTTTTTCAAAAGTCAGTATAAACACACAAAATATTGCTGCTAATATGTTACTACATAGGGAAGTCACGATGAAACAGAAGTAAAGTGTGCTGGAACCATCTAAAAAGAAAACAATTTAAATCAGTTATTGCATTTAGACAGACCGTCATCAAAACGTAGTCCCCGAAATAGTGATTAATCCTAACTAATGCTAATGTGAGTTTGTTGGTAACGGTTTCGCGCCTTTACGGGTGAAGGATTTGGAAGAAACTTGGCATATAGATAGACCAGAACCTGGATTAGGGCATAGGATACATACTTTCATTTTCATCCCAGTATTATTGTATATTTCCCATGGAATAAATACCCTCTTAGAGAATTTTTCCGATTTCGGTCAGTTTCGGGGTCTCAGATTTAAAGTACCTTAAACCCAGCAAGAGCAAGTTTTGCATGATTAATTTATCTTCTTAATTATAGTCTATTAGCTATACGAATATATAGCTTTAATATATTTTCGGGGGCTGAGTCACCCGCGTCCGTAGGAGAGTTAGTCCTTTTGATGTTACCCTACACGTGGTCCCAGGGTGGTGCTAATCAGGTGACACTAGCTGCTTGTAGGTTTCGGCCGAAGGCTTGCGACCCACCGGGCAAAGACGTACCGCCAAGCGGCCTAGCCGTGTGCCAGAACGATGCTCGGTGTGGCCACCAGAGGAGTTGGGTCTAGATAGTTGTTCCGCTGCATGCTGACCAGCCTGACTCGCGCTGTTTTGGGCGTATAGGGCGACTAGTGTGCGGAGTGTAGCGGGACCCGAGGCACGGTGCGCCGCTGGCAGACCGCAGGTAGTTGTGGGCCCAAGTAGTGCGCTAGCCACACACAAAGGCTGCTCCGCCAACCATAGAGAAAACCCGGCAATGTTGAAAAAAACCGATTGGTGACGAGATGGGAGGGCCTGATGGACATCTCCAGGGAGGCTCGGTCGTCCTCGCAGACGCCGGAATAATGCACCAATGATGGCGTCCTTTCAGTGCGTGTCTTTAGGTTAGTAGCGTGGCACCTCATCAAACCTCCTTCTCCTCTCCTTTAACTCTTTCACAACAATGGCAGGTAAGAAAAATAAAACAGGAGTAAAACAGCGGCTGCACCCCCTCCCACACAAAGTGCACCTTACTAATATTAGATTAGTCTGCACGCCAATCTCACCTCTGTCCACTATCACCTGGAGACTAAAACGCCAACACTGTTTTTCCTTTCGAAGACGCAGATAGGAAGTCCGTAAGACGTGTCGTACTTATCCTACCCAGGGTTTACCCTGGAGCACAATTTAAACCACACGCGATTGTATGCTTGTATGTCCGAGACGACACTTTCTATCGGCGTCTCCGTAACGTTGAGGACTCCAGGTACTCAGTGCTGTGGGCTCTGGTGGACACAGCTGGATAATATTATCCACACCTGTGTCAACCGTTCACACAGCGGACATCACCGACACTGCTTAGGCCTTCTGCTGACAACAGATCCAGACCGATACTCAGTGTCGATAACATCTTTGGGTAGTTCCGACCACTGTCTGGTAAAGTGTGTGTCCGTCTACTCCACGCCCGATCCCAGCACAAAAGGCACCCGGCGGGTATGGCGACACAAGAAAGCAGATTCGAATGGTCTGCGATCTTTCTTTGCATGCTATCCTTGGCAGCTCACTTCTCTTTGGACGATCCATCGTCATACGCTGACGCTTTGACAGATGTGTTGCGTCGGGGGATGGAGTACTCATATTATTCATATTACAGAATATTCCATTCTTTAACATAGCAATGTCTACCGTCGACTGACCATGGTTTGGCGCCGAGTGTAACCGCGCTGACGAGTTTAAACACAAGGCTTACCAGGCAGGCCGATGCTCGAACGCGCACGGCAAATGACGTGAGTCAGAAGATACGAAGAGCCGTGCTCTGACAAAATTAGCAGAATCGGGAACAAACTTGCTTCATACCCGGCGGGTAGCAAAGCGTTTTGGTCCCTGGCTAAGTCGGTCGAATCAAACTTCTGTCGCCCCTCTCTACCTCCACTGCTGAATCCTGAAGGGGCGTTGGCCCACTCTGCTGAGGAAAAGGCAAACTTTTTTGCTTCCCTTTTTGCGGCATCTTCGCATCTGAATTCTGGTGGAGCGCAGCCTCTTCCTTCTCCTGATGGATGTTTGACGAGTATGTCGGACATTCGCATCCATCAAAAGGACGTCCGCAGGTTGCTGCGTAGTTTGATCTGAACAAAGCGAGCACTTGTACTTAAAACCTGTGCGCCTGAATTGTCTGCGATCTTGACGCGCTTTTATCGCCTTTCGATAAAGATTGAAAAAGTGCCGAGGGTTGGAAGCAAGCCAATATACAGCCCGTGCTCAAGAAGGGCAGTCGAGCTTACCCGGCTAACTATAGGGTCTGTATATATCTCTGTAACGTCCATCCTCTGTAAGAGTATGGAACGTGTGCTCAACAATAAGCTCCTGGCATACCTAGAAGCGAACGACATCCTCAGTGACCGCCAATAAGGCTTCCGCCGTAATCGGACTACTGGGGATCTTCTAGCGTAAGCCATTCACATCTGGATAGAGGCCACCGAGAGAAAGGGAAGAGCTAGCCATCTCCCTCGACATCTCGAAGGCTTTCGACAGGGTCTGGCACGAAAGCCTCATTGGTAAGCTTCCTTCCTTCGGTTTGCCTAGCGGTCTGTGTGATTGGATTGCGGACTTCCTGAGGGATCGATCCATCAGAGTGGTTATCGAGGGCTGCTTGTCCGGTCAGTTAGATATCAACGCCGGAGTTCCTCTGGGGTCAGTGCTCACAGCAACATTATTCTCGCTGCACATTAATGATCTTCGAAAACCCAAAACGATTGGGTATGCAGACGATAAAACTGTTGATGTGAAATACGTGTCCGGTTCACGGGCTAACAGGGCCTCAGATTTGGTCTCCCCGGGTGACCATGGTTGAATGCTTGAACCCGTCCTTGAAGGCGGTTTCCGAATGGGGCGATGCCAATCTGGTCAGTTTCAATGCTGCTTAGACCCAGGCGTGTCTTTTTTTTCGCTAAAAAAGACAATTCCACCCGGTTCCATCTATCCTTGGTGTAACCGTGCCGTTAACGGACCATCTCGAACTTCTTGGTGTGTCCATTCATTGAGGCGAAAGCTCAGTTGGCTGCAAAAATGTTAGGGAATTTTTGCAAAGATACTTGCCACCTGAACAAAGCGTGTGTGCAAGTTCAGTCATGAATGGAGTGCAAATATCAGCTTGAGGCACTTGAGTTGATTGACAGATGGGCCGAAAGGCTTATTGTCAACGATGCACTGGTCGCGTCAAAGCTCCAGAGCCTCGAACATCGACCCAGAGTTGCCAGCCTGTTGGTTTTTTATCGGTTACATTTCAATCATCGGACTACAAGACGTACGGCAATGCACCATCGGTACATTGTGGACATCCCACCCATACGCACAAAGCGTTTTGCTAATACTTTCATTGTGCGCTTGATGATATATGAATATACATAATGAATACATACAGAATGAAACTAATCTTGTAGTCAAGATCCCTATTGTGTGCTTGATGACTTCATACAGAATGGCACGTTTATGGGATATGGAACAATGCCGACGCTCCCATTATTTTACGATTTCTGTAAATATGTGAATCATACCCATAGAATATTAGAAAAACATGTGTTACTTACTCAATGGCAAAAATGATGTTACTGTTCCAAATATTGCCATTAAAACCAAAAGTAGGAAGCTCAAGTTGGCAAGGCATTGCCGAAACACTGTTAGGTTTTTGTCATAAAACAGAGTCGAGGTATAAGTCGTGAGGATGCACTGAAACAAAAAAACATTATATTAAAGTAAATCAAGATAAACAAGCCTGCATCTCATAAGATTTAAATAAAAGGGTATTTGCAAAACAAGTCTGACTTCTAAAGTTTATTATATCTATGTTCCGACCACATAGAAAAATCTTTAATAAAAAATATAAAAACTCCAGAGCCATAAAAAGTAAAAAATAAGCCTCGCGTTCTCGCCTGGGTTATTCAAATTAATTTAATTTTAATTTCATGCTTTTTAAACAACAATTATATACCTATTAGTAGACACGCTTCGATCGACAATCTATTAAAAACGTAATTACGAGTATGACACGATATCTTGTGAAAAATCTTGATTCGAGTAAAATGCGAATATTCACTGACTGGACAGGTCCACTCAATCTGGCTGGTTCTTTCCTCAAAAGGCCATTCCAGCCATCAGTCTACATAACTCTACATGGTCTTCACATGATCTAACCAAGATTTTGTCAGAACTTTAAAAGAGACTGTGACCTCTGAGTTTTTTTCGGCCTTTCTTCTCAGAGTAGTCAGATAGGAAACGCCGACCTCATCTAGTTTTTATCCGACTGCCGAAGGAGGGTAATGTGTTATGTATGTTTGTTCCTATATGGCGTTCCAGAGACCAAACGCGTTGGCCCATTTTGATGATTCATACGTCAATCGATTCGTCTTAACCCTGCGAGTGTCATAGGCTACATTAATATTGGACAATAGAAAAATGGCGGATTTGGGGTGCCATATTGTGGAAGCCCAAATTTCTTTTTTCTTCCAAACCCATCGTGTGGGGTATCAAAATAAAGCGTTTTAAGAGGTGATTTCAAATATATATAACAGTTATATGTTTAAATGTATCTAATTAAAAAAAAACAAACTAAAAGTTATAAATAAAAAAAGTTAAATCAAAAACCCGAGTGCTTTTTTTTTAATATGATTGACATGTAAAACTGTTTGTACAAACCAACTTACAGAAATAAAATCATTTATCATTTATAACTTTTGAACGGCTGAAGCGATTTTCATCAAACATAGCTAAGAACACTCACGTTAAGTCAATATACAAACAAAAAAATATATCAAAATCGGTTCATCCGTTTAGGAGTTATGATGCAACAGACAGACACACAGATACACAGCAACACAAGTCAAACTTATAACAGCCAACTTTTTACGACAGGGGTTAAAATAGGAACTAGCAGACAAAAATCATTTAAGGGAGAGTTTGCAATTCATTTGGCGGTCGTACATTTTTTTAATGTAACATTATTATTATCTCATTCATACGCAATAATTCAAATAAAAGCAGGGAGTATACCACAGCAAAATAAATTTTACAAGAGTGTAATTATTTGCCAACAATTGCAAAATCTAACTAGAAAATTGTCTGATTATAAATTTTATTATCAAGATCAATTAGAACGAAATTCTTGAAATTACATAGAAAATACAATAAGTTATACATAATAACGAAACATACCTGCATCCATATGTATAAAGTGCCAAATCCACATATAAAAATATTCAATGCCGTAAGGCAATGATTATCCACCTGCAAACAATTACATAAGTTATGTGTAACAGTACTTACATTGTAAAATTTACTTCATACTCATAAATATTTAGAACTCACTTAGTAGTGCTTATTATGAAATCCCCAAGAATCATAATGCAATAACAAAGATGAATGTTACAGATATAATTTTTGTTAACATTTTTATTGAGACAGTTTAATCTTATGTTAGTTTTAGTTAGTTAGATGATTATAGACATAGTAAAATTATTTCATTTGCATCGTACAGAGTACTGGAACAGTTTAACTTCTAAGAAGAATTTTAAGAATTTTAAAGCCTACAAAAAAAAGTTTGACAACCCTAAAATTCTAGTTTGCTTAATGATCTTACCTTAAACAGGAAAAGGAAGAAATATACCAGGAAGCCCAATGAGAGGAATGATGCTGAAAAGGAAGCTATCCTATTTGCAAATGAAGTAACATTTGGATTTGGTGTTAATGAGCCGAGTATATGTATTTGCTGGTATCTGTCATATAATATTTTGCCAGCTGTAAAAAGACACATTGTTAGCACAAAATTATTAGTAATGACAGTAGTGTCTCATCCCATACAAAGAAACTGTCCCGACGTACTGTACTGATTATTTTTAGTACATCGATTGTGTTGGTTCTGTTCCACGGATATAGATGGTGATATCGCCGTGGAACAGAACCGAAGGCAATCGATTTACAAAAAATAATTGGTATAATCAGATAAAACATAAATAGAAAAACGCTAGTAATGTAGGCACGGTTTCTTTGTATGTGATGAGGCATCTGTATGCTAGTATTATATTATCTGTGGTAATGACATAAAAAAAAACCATGATGATATTAACAGAAGGCACTATGGAACTATAACCATATTACTGCAAAACGTGATCTAACATCAGTTTGGAATAATGAACTATATTTCTATGACAATTAGGCTTTTAATACAAAAACTGTCTCTGTGGTAACACACAGGACCTAAACTGGTAAAAGATCTCAGAAACTAAATAAAAATGTTTTTCTTAGGTATAATTCTCGCCGAACTTCTTGGGCGCCCTGAAGTTAGCTACATTAGCGCAGTAGTAAATCTTAAACCAAAACAGCATCGTTTTGTGCCTTGCGCATTGGAAAGATAACTTCAGGGCAGCCCAGAAGTCAGGCGAGCACTGTACTTCAGAAGTAGCCCCTTAAACTGTACAGTGCATGAACTAACTGGGTATTATCCTTGACCAACAGTGTCATATTATAGTGCCATAATATCCTTTAATATAATTATATTCTATTATTATTTGCTCCTTGACATCTTACGCAATGAAAACTTTCATGAAAAATTGGATTTTAATTTGAATAGCACATTTTTACATTCATAGTAGAATGTCAAGGGCAATATTGAACATGCAAGTAGATCTTGATGATAAGTATGACTATTATTTAAAACTTTTGAAAACACATACAAACACAAAATAATTAATTGTTAAATTTAATAACATGCTTTAGTATTCAATTTTAAAATAACCATAGAACTGAATTTTATCCAGGTTTATAGTTCCGTACCAAAATGTTAATATAGGAACCATTATGAAGCAACTTTGTCTGTCTGTCTGTCTCTTCTGTCACAGCTGTTTATTTTTTTAAACTCATATAACATTCACAACAATGTAAGAATAAATAAACTTTGGTTTTGTTTTAATTTAAATAATTGCTTTTGTTTCTGTTTCAACAACCTACACTCATCAAGAAGAAATAGTCATACTAAGTGCATTCATATTATTGCACTACATTAGTTTCAACACTGAGTTTATATAACATAGACATAAATCCCTCTCACCAATTGCTCCGCTGGCTATGAACAAAAAAGCAAGGCCAGTATCCAAAGCATTTGTATCTTGCAAAACTTGGAAACACAGACTGAAACATAAAGAAAACAATTTATTACTATAAAAAATTAATAAACTAATGCATTCCAAATAAAAGTGAAAGTAGCAAAGAATGTATTGTAAGTTACCCAAAGAGCAACTACAATACAAAATGTAGCTAACAAAACTTGTGGCATGAACTTGCTACCGAGGTGGCACAATTATTGAGCAAATAGACATTAGATTTGTATTTTTATTTGCGAATCATTACCGTACACAACAAAAAACAAGTTCCCAATCAACAACAATATTTTAAATGTAACAAAATAGTACTTACGATACGATATATGTTGATGTCAGAATGATCAGGCCACACTTAAATATCAACATATTACGCTAACAAAATAAATTATAACACGACAATAGTTACTCCCAAAGACTTTACACCAACACTTCGTTTCTAAAATTCTAACTAAATTAAAAAAAGACAACCTGCCTGAAGTGCCTGACCAACCTGACATTGCGTTCCAATTTGTCAATTTGACGTTGACATGACATAAACATTTCAGCAAAACAACACTGTCAGCTGGAACTTGTTTTTTTTTTTTTTTTTTTTTTAATTATAATTCTTGACCATAGATACAAGTCTTTCAGTCGGATACATAAATGAGTTTTAATATTCTTTAGTATGCATTAGAATGCGGATGTAACAGATTCTAATGTTTTTTGGAGTATTTCGCAGCAAATTGTATCGAGTCAGTCTTCCCAGTAAGC
The DNA here is from genome assembly GCA_949775005.1 of Orthosia gothica. Classification (NCBI taxonomy): domain Eukaryota; kingdom Metazoa; phylum Arthropoda; class Insecta; order Lepidoptera; family Noctuidae; genus Orthosia; species Orthosia gothica. Next base: position 17,858,842 of record OX459043.1, on the reverse strand, counting down.
TTTGCAGAGGCAGTCAATACTACAATAAAATACTCCGCTCCACTATCCCGAGATCGCTTCTGTCAATGATTTCACATATTTTCCAATTGCGTAGACAGTTGAGACACAAAACTACACCAATTTTATATCACAATATCCACTAGGATCAATCAGAATCAATTTGCAAATAATATTCACAGCCGCTGAACTTCACTCGACAAAATACCGCCAAAAACTCCGCTGGAACCTGGAACTTGGAAGAGGAGTGGAGTGCCAGTTTTAAATATTTTAATTTAATTGGAACCAAGGCTTTTTATATCAATGTGGTCCAAACAAAAACAATGCATTCAACAATATTGGGATTGGTTTATTGGCATGAAGAAAAGAGACAACGACTGGATAAATAAATTATTTTTTTCAATCAGATAAAAACTGTTTCTTTGACGAAGTGAGTCTGACAAGTAAATAAATGCCGATTAAATATTTAAATTGTAAAAGGAAACTAGAATTATCTAAGTAGGTACAATAGGTAGGTATTACAAAAAAGGATACTATTATCTATACTTATAATATTATAAAGCTGAAGAGTTTGTTTGTTTGTTTGAACGCGCTAATCTCAGGAGCTACTGGTTGGAATTAAAAAAAATATTTTTGTGTTGGATAGTCCATTTATCGAGGAAGGGAAGGTTATAGGCTATATAACATCACACTACAACCAATAAGAGCCGAGCATAAATGAAAAATGTTGCAAAAACGGGAAAAGATATTCCTTTTTGAGAGCTTCCGTTGCGTGCGCTGCATAAAAGGTTTAAGTTAAGCAAACATTGTGTATGATGGAAATATTCCTCTTTAAGGCTAAGTTCAAAGGAACGCGCGACGACGCGCGGTTGGCTCGGCGCGCGGTTTAAGATTGTAACAAATCAATGTTGTTGTGTACATGACCGCGCGCCACCGCGCGTGCCCGCGCGCACTGCCATGCATGCACCGCGCGCAAGATGTTGACCCGCGCGCCGCCGCCATCTGGACAGACGAATCACGCGGCAGCGCGCGTCGTCGCGCGTACATTTGAACTTAGCCTAAAAGTTCAAAAAAAAAAGTCCAGAACAGCATAATTATGTCAATCTTTTAAGATTGACTCACAATAGCAGCTTTTATGTTCTAAATTTTAATTAGATCGCCGCCGCCGCGGTAGAAACAAAAGTTGGTTACATTCGTATAGTAGTATATTATTTCTTATTCAACTAAATAGTTCAACAAGTTGGTAGATAGGAGGTAGGTAGGGTGGGTAGGTAGGAGGTAGGTAGGTAGCCAGTTGACAGGAGCGAAGCCGCGGGGATCAGCTAGTTTTTAATAATTCTACGATTTGCGAAGATTGTTGAGGTTTAATTTATCAAACCTCAATGTTCTTGGCTGAACCAAAGACCTTATACGTATTTCTTAGTATAGTGCGCGCAGAACTAGTTGGCCGCGCCTTAGGTGGCGCGTCATCTTGCTATTGCAATCTCATGTGCGTTGTGTCTAAACTAGTGCGGCGCCGATTAACGACGGCAACACGCGTTGAAAGTTCCGGCTGGTTTAGACAAAACTGACATGAGATGGCAGTACCGCGCGTACTATACGAGTACTATACTGTGTAACAAAACATTTTGTTTAGCTAAAATGAAATCTATCATCATACACCTATGTTAGCTTTTTCGTTGTATGCAGCCTGGCGAGAGGGTTTCTTCCGCTGGTAGTGTCTCCTTGTCTGGCAAAGACTTTATACGTATTACCTTACTACTAGACTGTGTACCAAAAATTTTTGTTTAGCTAAAATGAAATCTATTTTTATACACCTAGGTTAGCTATTTCCTTATAAGCGGTAGCTAACCAAAAGCGGTCCTGGTGAGAGGGTTCCCGTTGGTAGTGTGTCCTTGTCTGACATCTTGCCAGCTGACCTAATCATTGGGTTTGGTAGAAATGGTAGAAAATTTTATATTTTCTCTTTTATGTTATACCAAAACGAACGAATAAAAAATATATTTAAATACGTTTCAAAGTCTACCAAACTTTGAAACGTGTTTAAATATTTTTACAGTTCCTATAATTAATCAATTCATTGTATTTAAAAAATAATTCATTAATACTGAGTAAGAGTAGTACTTTTAAATGTTGGGCCTGGTAATACTAAATGTAGGACCACCAGGTTTGCGGAGTTTTTGGCGGGTTTTGTTCGAGTAAAATTCATCGACTGTTAATATTATTCGCAAATTGATTCCAAATGGAATAAAATTGGTGAAGTTTTGTTTCTCAACTGTCTACGCAACTGGACAATATGTGAAATCATTGAGATCCTTTGGGGTATTTCAAAGCATCGTCTGAAGACTGCAGGATCATCTCACGCCTCTCCATGAAGGTTGAGAGTAAGATCAGAGAGCTTTTTGTTCCTATCTATACGATGGGTCTTGAAGAACAAGATTTATGCAGACTTGGGATTTGAGTATTATTGAGTGCCCCGTGGGGGGGCACTCAATAATCTCTCTTCGAACTTCAGATAACCCTATAATACTCCATCGTAAACTGCTCAATTCCTCTTCGAGTTCGGTGATATTATCGTCGGTCCGGAGTCCGGCGTGTGCGCGTGTTGTACGTTGCTAGGTCCTGTCGTCGGTATTTGTTGGGATAGCCGGATCTTATCTTTGCACCCCTTGGCATAACTTAACCAAGATCGCTACCGTAGTCGAGGGTTGGCAGGCTGCCGGCCGGGCACTAGGGGCTATGTTTTATTTGTGCTATTCATGGGGAGTGCTTTGCAGGCGGGTTGGCGATCCCAGTATGGTTGATACAAATGCACAGAGAACGCTGCTGCCCATTCTCTGGTTTTTCCATTAGTCGCCTCTTACGACACCAATGGAAAAACATGGGATGTTGAAATTCTTTACGCCCGACACCATACGGTAAGTGATGTAGATTCTAAAAAATATACACTAATTTTTTTTTTCTTTGAATTTGGTAGGTTTAGGTAGCGTAGTTAGGTACCATAAATACATTTATCGGGATACTTACACTATTGTTTTTACAATCAATTTGTCCCGTGTTATGTTTGGTCATGGTCACCTCATTAGAAAGAGACACACTATATAGGAAAAATGCGATATGTCCATGGACGTACTATACCTATATAGTTTAGTAATGAGTAGAGGTATAGAACATCCATGGTGTCGACCATGAAGGTATAGATAAAGATCTTTACCTATAACTTCACGGTGTCGACATCCCCCAATTATTTTTTTGGTAACATTAAACCAGACAGAATGGCGGGATTTGATAAATTGTCAAAGTCAATTCAATTCAATTCAACTGTCAAAAAATTAACTTTTTGTTTTGCTGTTGCGATAATATTGCTGATTGAATATTAATATTTTTAAGTAAAAGTGGCATAAATAATAGGTAGTGATGTCTTCTTTGCAACCTATACACGCATTAAGCTTAGGTAAGTGACTTCCTTTTGTAATAGAACTGGTCAAGCAGTGACGAACAAGAACAAACATTTGCTTGGTTTGTCTTCATGGCCTATCATATTTGCGAAAGACAAAAGTCCTTCTTCTGATGGGCTCACATTGGACCTCCAAATTCAACACATAAATTGAAATCAATTTGGTTCTCAGTAAATTGAGAGTGTGACGGTAAATGTTATCTATGCAAGAATGTATCCCTATTCGGCTCTCTAGTCATTTATTAACATTACTGGACTGCATTACTTTACTTTACTGGACTTTATACAGCAGTAAAGGTACAAATACGGATTTAAATCCTTTTAATCCATGTAAAGATGACTAAGACATCAGACTGCTAAAAGAAGGAACACTAGCATCGTTCGTTCATTCGTTAATGTCCCCTAGATGGGGTAGAGGGCGTTCACAGATGTCCTCCATCGCGATCGGTCTTGTGCTTCACGCTTCACCTCGCTCCATGTCATTCCGATACTAGTCGCTTCTGCCAACACGGTGCGACGCCAGGTTTGACGTGGACGGCCACGTTTTCGTTTCCCTTGGGGATTCCAGTCCAAAGCTTTTTTGGGTATGTGATCGGGACCCCTTCGGAGCGTGTGGCCAATCCATCTCCACTTGCGACGCTTGATCTGGCGGTCGATCGGACTCTCAAGGCATTTCTCCAACAGCTCTACATTGGAGATGGTCTCGGGCCAGTAAACTCCGAGAATGCGACGAAGACTTGTATTTGGCAGAGATGTCCTTTTAATCCATGTAAAGACCTTCCACGTTTCGCACCCGTAGAGCAGCACGGATTTGACATTGGTTCCGAAGATTATGAGTTTAATCCTTCGGGTCAGTTTCCACGATTGCCAAACAGGTCTCAGCTGCGCGAAGGTTGCTCGGGCTTTGGCGATCCATGAAGCTATGTCCTCTTCACTTCCCCTGCCTTTGTGCCAATCAGCAACGGTGAGTGGTTCTTCACACCAGTTCTCATTTCCTGGGTCTTCCGGATGTTTATTTTGAGCCCCGTTTTTCCGCTTACATTATTAATACATACAATGCATACTAACTGGATAACTAACTAGTGCTGCCATAAAAGTAAAATTAAAAAGAAATATTTTCACCTTGCACTAGCTTGGTTATTAAGCATCCGATTTACTGACTATCATTCTCGCCAAACTTCTTGGCCGCCCTGGTGTTGGCTTTGTGATGCGCAAGGCACAGTGTGGTGCTCTTTTTGTATGAGATTTACTACTGCATAGCCATTGTAGCCAATTTCAGGGTGGCCAAGAAGTTTGTCGAGAACTATGACATAATATTATCATATTGGACAAGATAACATTAGTAAATGTTACATAAACCAATAGTATATTGACTGCTATTAAAAATGTACATTGACATCAATAAATAGGTACTTATTTTAAACATTACTAAAATATGTGGATAAAGAAAAATTTAAAATAAAAATCAGAAAAATGGAGAAGTAGGAAACAGTCTTTTGAGTTATTCTATTATCCTTCCCACACATTACATTGTTTTGAAAATTCACATACATACAGGTGAGAAATATTAACAACAGAAACAATTATGGACCTCTACAGGAAGGCAGACTATTAATGGGCAGGGTCACTATGGAGTTACTGTTCTGTGACAGAGATAGTGCTGTTTTTCGATTTATCATGGCATTTAAGACACCTCTGTAATTTCTCTATTTTCAAAAATCTGTTTTTACTTGGACTTAATCAAGTTTTTAACCTTGTCTTATCTTTTCTCCAGACTTTAAGAAATCTTTAAAAAAGATCTAGTCCAATATCCTATTATAGAATGGTTCAGAAAATAAATACTACCAGTCATTCCCAAAGTTATTGACCTAGAACCCAATTTGGCAGACTGAGAATGTTTTTATTGTCCTACTAACAGAAATTGAGTATTAAAGCTCATTAATATATCTAAACTTGAGCACACTATAGATACTATAGACTATGAAAACTGCTTTTCAAGAAATCTGTATCAGAACAGCAGGAAGGGGTTGGCTCAAAAGAAAAGCCCATAGGCCATGTTAAACCCCAAATTGTAGCTTACAAAGTAAACATCTACTTTTCTAAGTTACAAGTCCGAATTAACAACACCTTGAAAGTAAATTTAGACAATAAAAATCTAGAAACTCTGCACAATAATTTTATTGTAAAAAATATAGTATCTTTCATTAAAAGCACAATACTTATTCATATAACTATTTTGTTTACAGATTCGGTTCAGCAGCAAGCTTTTGTCAAATATTACCAGTCTCTACCAGAGGTGAGTTCTGTTTTATTTTAAATCATGAAATACTATTTCTGTCTGGCATTAACAAACATACACATTTATTCCACAACACATCCACAAATATTTTTAAGCTTACAATAACTTTAAAGTTATTCAGTGACACATTAATTTATCATTATGACTAGGTAATTAAATAAATATATTACTAACGAATATTTAAATTCATAATTTTTTCATGTCTTTAGAACCATGAAGCAATTTTGCTCTTTGCACTGGATAATTTATTTCCAACAGATTTCCAGAACCCAGTTTTTTCTGTAACAGGCTCTATTGGTGATGCCTCCGTACTTGGAGTTTGTGCAGAAATTGACTGTAAATCTTGATTTTGTTTTTTAACTATGGGCTGTTCAATTTCTACTGGAGGAGCAAGGTAGGTTTGTGATTCGACTTTATTTTTTGGTAGCGCTGTTCGTTCTTCTTTTGAGTATTTAAAAGGTTGTTCGGGATCTTGATTCAATTGCTCTAGATTTTTATTTAGATGCTGCTGGTCATCTTGCAGGTTGTGTTGCTGCAAGTTATCTTGCTTATCAAAATCTTTTAAATTCTGCTGTTCTAAGTTTTCATGCTGTCCAAAATCTTGTAAGTTTTGTTGCTGCAAGTTATCATGCTTATCAAATCCTTGTAAATTTTGTTGTTCTAAATTTTCCTGCTGTCCAAAATCTTGTAGATTTTGTTGCTCGACATTTGCATGCTGCCCAAAGTCTTGTAAGTTTTGTTGCTCGACATTTTCTTGCTGCCCAAAGTCTTGTAAGTTTTGTTGCCCCAAGTTATCTTGCTTTTCAAAATCTTGTAAATTTTGTTGATCCAAGTTATCTTGCTGTCCAAAATTTTGTAAATTTTGTTGCTCGTCATTTCCTTGCTGTCCAAAACTTTGTAAATTTTGTTGCTCGACATTTGCTTGCTGCCCAAAGTCTTGTAAGTTTTGTTGCTCCAAGTTATCTTGTTTTCCAAAGTCTGATGATATTTGGTCCTTGTTTACTTGTTGGTTAAAATTTTGTTGCTCCATTTGCCCTGCATCATTGTTCTCCTGGTAACCGTGATAATTTTGCCCATGTGTGTGGTCCTGATGTTGAACATCCTGGATATAATGATGTGCATTCGTATTATTTTTATTAACACTATTTTCACCCTGAATCTCTACTGTTTCTGTGCTTAAGGGTATATCAGGGTATTTATCAGGTTTTAGATCCAATAAATCTTCTGGGCTAATATCTCCTCGACCTACGTCCAAAGAGCTTTCTTTCTCCGTATTTGTGTCATTTGGTTTATTTTGACTTTTGTCCTTTTCATTAATGGGTATAATCAAACCGGGATTCATTTGGCCATTAAGGTTCTCCTGCGAAGTGCTTTCGTTATTATGGGATACCTGCATCGAGTTTCCATATAAGTTCTGAGTATTGGTATGTCCTTGCGAAAAGGCGTTTCCTTCGCCTTTATCCACATTATCCATTACCAATGATTCGAAATTGTCGAATTTATCCCACAAGCTGGAAAGAGGCGCGGTGTTTGTTGAATTTGTATCAAAAGCATTAACATGTGAGTAGCTGTCGGTGTTCGTAGTCTGTTCTTGTCTGTGGCTACTTGAGTAATACGAACTGCTGCTTTCGTGGTAATTATGACTTTCTTGAAAAGAGTTTTCATTGTTCCAAAATTGGTTCTGATTGGTATTAATGTTAAAATGTCCATTGTGTATGTCACTTCCAGTGTTACTTTGTTCATAAGTGCCTGGGGTTTTGTAAGATTGTGTAGTACTAGTTAACTGTTCAGCAGTTGAGTCATTGTTCACATTAGGATAAACCGATTGAGACTCTGGCTTTATCCCTGAGTTAAGAGGCTGATCTCGGCCTACCTGCTGTGAAATGGAGCTCCAATTTACTTGATTACCATTAGAATTTGTTTGTTCATTGTTGTATTTGTGTTGCTGTGTATTTTGATCTGATCCAAAGTCAAACTTATTCCATACACTCATGTGATCATTGTTATGTGTTTGTGATTGTTGCGAATAATTGTTAATGTCGTCAACACTCAGTTGAGGCTGCGTTTCTTGTTGATTGAATTTGTTAGATTGTTCGTGTTGTTGATCCTGGCTATTGAAATTAAAACTCCATTTATCCTGTGCTTGTTGGTCTTGAGTATTATTTTTTTGTTCTGTTTCGGTAGCTTGTGGGCGTTGTCCAAGATCATCTAAATTAAGAAGATTTTATTAATTTTGGTTGCCACTCAATAAGGTTTGTTTTAGTTGATTGGTGATTATAAGTTCATTTTAGTATTTTGTTTATTCAATGTTATTTTAACAAAAGGCAACTTAAAAATCCGACACCAAGCTATGTACAAATGAATCATGCAGTTGTCGACATAATTTATTTTACATACAGTTCAAGAAAATCGTCATAAAAACATATTTTAAGTAATTATTTAAATTATTATAGTCCGACTAAATATACAAATCAATATCTTCGCGGTAAAACCCGGTATTAAAGCTTTTTTGACTGTTTATTACTGGGTAATAATTACAAATTATTTAGATAAGTCCTTTATTTTTTATCTGTATGGGTAAGCAATTACCTATTCGAGCTAATGTAGAGATTATATTGAGTAACAAACTGAAACAAGTTGATTCTCATCAGTAATGGGAGCTGAAATGATCATTGACTTTCAAATGACCAGTTTTACTTCCTTGAATGTCAAAGAATCCAATATTGTATCAGTCATGATTAACAAAATTTCCAACTGCCTATAATTTTGCATACAAATACAAAAAATAATAATTGGTAACAGCACCCTCACACCATTGACCAGCAGCTTAATTACATAAAATAATCACACCACATGTGTCAACTAAATTTGTAATGTTTTCAAATGAAAACTAGGTACCATGACTTTGTTACGCAATCAGCAGAAAATGTAAATCAAAAAAAAAAAAATAGTCTACTAAGTAAAGCCAGCCACCAAATTAGTAAGTATTGTATGTCTAATACAATTGAGAACTTAAATATTATATAATTGTGACATCATCATGTCATAGGTAAGCAAGGAACCTTCCTGATGGTACAACGCAATTTAAATGGCGTCGAGAGGCGATATCGAACAAGTAAACTTATTTTTATTTTTTTTATAGTCTATAGGCTCGCGCTTGACCACTATCTCACCTGATGGTAGGCGATGATGTGGTATCTTGACTTAAAGACCCCTAGATTGTAGCTATCGGGAAACACAGACTCCGGCAGGGCATTCCACTCCTTAGCTGTACGTATAATAAAAGTGTCCCCAAAACGTTTTGTGCGTATGGGTGGGATGGATATCCCCCATGTACCGATAACTCATCGCCGTACGTCTGGTAGTCCGATGATGGAACGGGCTGGGCGGAATTAGATCATGCAGTTCCATCGCACACTCCCCGAAATGTATCCGGTAAAAAAAGATAAGCTGGCTACTACTACTTGGTCGATATCGCCTATTCAAGAAAATTGCAACTGCAAATTAGTCGAATTGCATCACAACTGCAAATTAGTCGAATTGCTTCACATCGCGTCCATGTGAACGTAATCGCTCATTGGTGTGATATTAATCGTATCGCGTCGAACCATCAAGAAGGTCGCTGAGAAAATACAATGTGATATGGTTAAATTTTCAGAATATTTCTGGTATATAATTATATTATATTGTTAGTATGACTACACTGACAGGTTATGTTTAGATTAGTAGAAATACAAATGATTAAATTAATATTTTAATAGGCATTGATTGATAGTTTGTTACATTAGTTATGAACCAGTATCGAAGAGTACCTGATACTGTGTGATAAAAGATTGTGATTTATTTTCATCACTTACTTTGGTTGTCTTGAGGTTTTTGTCCTAAATCTTGGAATTTATCCCAAGTGTGCTGCATGTCATCCCACTTGTTATTCGTTGGTTGGCTGAGGGTTTCTATGTTGTCCCATGTGTTTTGGGTCTGCTGTCCGCCTTCTTGTTGGGTGTCCCATTGAAATTCTGTTTGTTGCCCTAAATTTTGCTGTTGCTGTTGACCAAAATCTTCAAGGTTCTGGCTTTGTTGCTGCTGACCCAAATCTTCTACGTTCTGGCTTTGTTGCTGTTGACCAAAATCTTCAAGGTTCTGGCTTTGTTGCTGTTGACCAAAATCTTCAAGGTTCTGGCTTTGTTGCTGCTGACCCAAATCTTCTAGGTTCTGACTTTGTTGCTGCTGACCAAAATCTTGTAGGTTCTGGCTTTGTTGCTGTTGGCCAAAATATTCTAAGTTTTGGCTTTGCTGCTGACCAAAATCTTCAAGATTTTGACTTTGCTGACCCAAATCGTCTAGATTTTGACTCTGCTGCTGCATGTCTTGCAACTGATCTGAACTGACTGAACGAGCCACGCGTAAATGACCGTTCTCGTCACAGTCCGCTCCGCTTGCGTGTGAATGCTGGTAATGTGACCCAGTTGAATACCCTAGATTCTGTGCTGAACCCGTCGTCAATCTTTGAGCAGATTGTCCATCGTAATATGCAGCACTTGAAGGCTTGATAACATAAGGATCTCCTTGACGTTCCCATGATTTATGGTAAGAATAAGCTGACTGATAACTTTTAGGTTTTGAATTTAAATTTTCAACTTGACTATTTAAATCTGCCGCCGCGTTATATCCCGTGTTATGTGCTGCTGCTTGAGTCAAGGCATCTGCAGAAGCTCCATGATATCTGCCAGTATTATATTGGGATTGTACGTTGTAACCATTTAAACTACCGTCTGATGATGTTCCTTGGTGGCTTGTTCCGTATCCCGCGCCAGAGTAAGCGTTCTCATTAGTTTGCGATGCTGCGTTGCGTTGTGTGTCGTAATTAAAACGAGATTGACCAGATGTTGTTTTAACCGCCGCATTATATCCGCCATAAGCCGAGTTTGCTCTCTGAGAGTCCACTGTGCGCGTGTCATAATGTTGACTACCTGTACGCTGAGCTTGACCATCCTCGTAAAGTTCACTGTTTTTAGGGAAAGGGTTATCTGTGGAAGTAGGTGAGATAACAGTTGAGGGAATAGTATCATGTTTTTCCCATTCCTTGCGATAGTTGTACGATGACTCGTAGTGTTTGGCGTTACTATTCACAGGTACGCGGTACACAGTACGCTGGTTATCATTACTCAAAACTTCAGCATCAGAGTTAAGGGAATTTTGATCTATTAGAGCAGATCCTCGTGTGAGGTCGTAAGTTTGAGCAGCTATTGGTATAGCAACTCTGCCCCCTGGCGTGACGATAACTCTCACCGGCGTTGCACTTATTAATCTGGTGTGAACATTTGAGCCATAGCCGCCAGAATGTAAATTTGAATTGCTGGCATCGTAAGAAGAGTGCTGTTGGAAACCAGACTGCGCGTTATATCCTGCAGCCTGGCTTGTTTGCCTACCGTAGTCATACTGGCCGTTTCCTTGTGAGTGATCTGTGAGTGCCTGAAGATCGTCAGATTGGTGATTAAGACCCGAGTGTCCAGTTGCTTGGTATCCACTTTGTCCAGTTGCTTGGTATCCACTTTGTCCAGTTCCTTGGTATCCACTTTGTCCAGTTGCTTGGTATCCACTTTGTCCAGTTCCTTGGTATCCACTTTGTCCAGTCGCTTGATATCCACTGTGTCTTGAACTTTGTGAATGACTATTGGTGTAAGCTGCAGCATTGTACGCTGAAGCTGCTTGTTGTGACTGTGATGATTGCGAGTTACCGTATGTAGCGCCTTCTTGGAAGTTACGCCCACCGAGATTGCTGAGGTCAAGTTTACCCGAGCCATATGTACCTCTGGAGTTGGCAGCACTATAAACACTTCCAGTTCTCATATTAGCGCCATCACCTAATTCTCCTTCGACTTGCTTTACGAGGCCACCCATCTGATGTTGAGCTAAGGAGTCCATGTTATGAGCGCGTTCGAAATTGCCGCCCATGTTACCTCTTTGAGCACCATAATACCCTGACTTATTTCCATCATCCGAAGAGCTTCTTGAAAATTGGAAGTCTTCCTTTTCTTTATATAGCTCAGGCTTAGCCACTGCTAGAGCCCAAACTGCGCCTAAGACCATAAGACGCTTCATGTTGAAGTGTTGGTCCTCCCTGAAAAGAAAATGAAAAAATTTAACAAAAAAAAAATAGCTTACCATCAAGTGAGATAGTGGTTAAGCGCGAGCATATCAATAATAATAGTAAAAGGAAAAAACAATATTGTTATGTTTCAACTTAATTTCTTGCTGATGGCATTTATTTATTTCATCTGTTGTGTAAAAGGGCGAACAGTGTGCAGAGTTATTATTACACAGAAAATATGCAGAAATATTCAATGTTCCTTTATGATGATTTTTCTCGTTTTCTAATACGAGTAAGTAAGTACTCGCACATAATTGCATCTTTAATGTTAGTTAAGTCAAAAAGCCGCATTAAAATGATAAAGCTCGGCACCACAAAATAGGTATAATGACTATCTTTTTATTATATCTTTTTTAAGTGTCAACGGGCGATTATTTCGTCATACCAAAATCAGCAAATTGTTACAGCCCAAGAGTATTCAAAAAAATATATAATTGTCACTTTTTTACGAAACGTGCTATTTACTCTATTAGTTAGTTCGTCAAGTTTGTTTTACTAAAATGTGTAAAAGAAACGATATTGTCGGATTGTCAGATCAGTCTTCGGCTGTCGATTTTAATATACAATCCCTTTGTGGCTTAATAAATAAAATGTCATAAAATAAAACCAGCCAATCAATAAACAGAACTAAACACCGAGTTAGCAAAAAGCTGCAGTTATTAGGTAGCTTTAACACCGGAAAATGCTTGGTAACGCTGGTGTTATTTATGCATGACGTAACTCTATCAGCGTTTACTTGTTAAGAGCAAGTAGGTATTGAGAGTGATGTGATGACGATAATATAATAGCCTCTTCCTTTGAGAAAATGTTAAAACTACAAGATATAACAAAATAATAAAAAAAAAAACCTACAGGAGACTTAACTATACTCCATTTGAGATTATAACATTAGACATTTAAATAAGCCCATTTTACAGCCTGTACAACCGATTTTGACTTCTATTGCGTTGGTGATATGACAAACGGCAGCTGTAGTGAACAGTTAGTTTTGCTAACAGGTTTATGCTTTTTATTCTATCCTTATATTTACGGGATAGAACTTAAAATCGGTTGAACGGACTGTGAAAAGGGTTGTAAAAATTTCTAATGTTATTTCAAATGGAGTATAGTACTTTCTGTACCATAATAAAACAAAAATGTCTATATTGCCCAGAGGGTACGACAGAGGTGAATACCCATATTTTGCCAGTTATATCTTTTAAGCTTATTATGTCTTTGGTAAATATATTTTTTTCGTTTCCGACACCGACTTCCGAAAAGTTGTTTTTCGCTTTGAAGTGTTTTGTTTTGAAAGTCGGTTTATTTTTTTTGTTAATAAGTTTTTCATTTTTCTCATAATTAAGGATAACTCAAAAACTACAAGAAAATCTCAAGGCTTGCGATTTAGTAAAGTTAATAAATTAGTTATCGAACCGAACGATGTCGCGGACAAAAGGATTTAAATATGTATTTATTTATTATATTCTTTATTGTACACCACCAAAATATATATACAGGATAAAAAATCATAAAAACAAGTGTACAATGGGCAGTCTTATCGCACAGCGCAATCTCTTACAGACAACCTTTGGATGGACTGTACGAGAGGAGAGAAATATGCAGCTGTATCTGTGAAATATTTGCCCTTTGAAACTAACTTATATGCGGTGGTAACTCTTGAATAAAAGTATAATAAAACACTCTACTGCATTTCAAATAAAAACTAATGTTTTGAAACGCATGTTGAACACAGGTTGAACTTTGCATGGATCTATGCAAAAAAAAACAACGTTAAAGCATAGCTATAAAAAATACAGAAAATGGCGTATGTAACTTACCTATTTATCAATAAAATTCAGAGCACTCGCACAATTATTACAATTTAACAGCACGACTAGAGCGTGTCGCATACTGACATTGATTGTTCAGGACGCTCCAATTTATTGAGCTTTAATATTCTATCTCCAGGAGATAACCTCATGACCGGCACATGAGTGATATTTTATTCTCAGAAGTGGGCTTGCAAATAAACTAAATCTGAGTCCAAAACCTTGAGTGGCCCACCGATCACTGGTATTTATATTGGTGATTGTCAACTTATAGGTTTGTGTTCGTATGCTTAGTGATTCAGAGGTAGTGACTTCATTCATAAAGTTTCAACTAAGTCAATGCTAAAGGCTAACTTGTACGCGAATGCAGTTGTCTGCAACTGCCTCGGTGGTCTAGTGGTCGCATACGCTACTGCTGAGCATGCGGTCTTGGATTCGGTGTCCGGGTTGGCCCGGTTGTTGAGTTTTTCCATCTGGAATATCTGCCCAGATGAGGACAATCGGCTCAGCTGCTATTAGGGTAAAATCCGGATAGTTGTTACAGTTTTTGCAATCACTCTATCTCTCCGTACATATACATATTCGCCGGCTGGCTGACCAAAATCTGGTGTATTCTCCGCTCTGTTTCTTCTTGTTTACGACTTTTTAGTTCGCTTTTGAAGCAGTCGGGTTTTTTGATTTAACTTTTTTTATTTATAACTTTTTAGTTAAGTTTTTTTCGAATAAGATACATTTAAACATATAAGTGTTATATATTTTTGAAATTACCTCCTTAAACCCTTTATTTTGATACCCCACACAATGGGCTTGAAAAAAAAAAAAAAAATTGGGCCCCCACAATATGGCGCCCAAAATCCGCCATTTTTCTATTGTCCAATTTTAATGTAGCCTATGACACTCCCAGAGTTAATACGAATCGTTTGACGTAGGAATCATCAAAATCGGCCAACGCGTTTGGTCTCTGGAACGCCACATAGGAACAAACATACATACATAGACTGATAAACACATTACCCTCCTTCGGCCGTCGGGTAAAAATAGCTTTCGATTCATTCGCGAAACTGGAGTTATTACAATCGGGGCAACTATCCTGGTTTTACCCTACATGGAGTTTAAACAAAACTGGCTAAATGTGGGTGTATTATCGGTCACCCTCTGCCTAAACCTTCGGGAAATAAAGGCATTATGATATGTTATGCAATTGAGTTTTTATACAATTTCTTTGGTTCACTCATTAGTGGCAATACAAATACACACGCATTTCACCGATAACATTGTCTATAAGCTGACCAAGTACGCGATTTCTGATTAGTTTGATGACCTTTTGCATATTCTTATCTCTCTCTCCGAATTAACTAATAATATGCCTCTTATTTGTAGCCGATTCGTGGAATACGTGTTGTTTTTTAATAATATTATTCTGTCAACTGGATAATTTTAATATTGCAACCTAAAAAAAACTCGTTTTGACATAACTTATACCAAGAGAACACCATGCTTCGACAAGGATGGCGGGTTCAAACCTGGTTTGTATCATTCTGAGTTTTTAAATTCTTAGTTAACCTTTAGAGGTCCCCAACATGCTCCTCACTGAGGGCTCAAGGAGTTCCAGAGTCCGGATATCTGTGTAGAAGTTTTGATGACCATGTCCCAGGTCCATAATTATGAGTGCTCGATTCACCCTTATAGTCTGTCTGTGAATGAAAAGGGCTTTGCTCTGTAGTTGGAAGGCAAAGAGTAGTGTAGGTAATTATGTAGGAGCCAAGAGAAATAATACATTTTATCATAAAAAAACAATAAATACTCAGAAATGACATTGCTCTTATTTAAAAATGGAACATCAACGGAAGCGTAATAAGGATTGACACTTAATTAAATTATCAACAATAATATTTTATACGGTCTTGACTTGTTTATAATTATTATTATTTCTTGTAATTTATTAATAGGTTTTTAGTTTTTGTTTACGATAAAATTCTGAAGAACTTATTTTATCATACAGCAATTCGTATTAACCTCACAATCTGCTGGGGACGGTACATGTTTGGAACAATATTTTCATTGAATCATCATAAAAAAAAACTTAGTAATTTCTACTGCTAGGCAATAAACATGAGCCATCGCAAATAGACCGCATGACTTACAACCTGCTTATGTTAGACTTCAATATAATTATGAGCCATGCGTATTGCGTAATCAATATAATTGTATTGAATAAATCCGATTCAAGGTAGTATTTAGACAAGTTATTAAAGGACCGCAAAATTTTCAGAAACCTGCTACAACAGTGAGGATTTTTGACCGCAATGATTACTATAGTGTCCATGGAGCTGACGCAACTACTGCTGCCCGAGAAGTATTTTCCTCAGTGGCGAATATTAAGAAGATGGGCCTTGAACCGAATCGCCTCGACTACTTGGTATTGTCGAAAGGCAACTTCGAGATTCTGATAAAAAAGATTTTGTTGGTAAGTCCACAATTCCACATACTTATTTAAATAATAAACAACTTTGTTGTGCATAATAAGGTCTCAGATGAAGCGAAACTTTTCTTGCGGCCGCCGCTTCATGACATGTTCATGGCGAATGTGGATTCTATTTACTAGGATATAACATTCAAATTGCACCTGCATTCAATGCAACCTGTAGGCTACTGCCTACAGGTCGCCTTGGAAACTGCACCGCATATGAATGCCACCTCGCCCCGCCCGCTCCAGACAGTATGAAGATGCAAACGTCCATTTGTTTGTTGTTTCTTTGCTCTTTTTAATTTAAAACTTACCATAAAATAAATAGAGCATATTTTGCTGTAACAACGTGGTATCCGGATAAGCCGTTCGCGGAGGATCGCGCCAAGTTACCGCGCGGCGAACAAATTTGTCTCATATAAACGCGCCCTAACAATGTTCAGTGTCAAATGCTTGATAGATATAAAAGAACATTGAACTATGTGTCGCACTTGGCGATATGTTTAAGATAAGGTCAATGTTGTATTGATGTATCATGAACACCTAGCTATGTGTAGTACCAGTTGCTTCTTACTTAAGTTTTCGAAAGAAATTGACTGTAACTAAAATACTTGACTTTTAAATATTTGAAATGTTTAAAAATAGTTTCAGTTGCTGTATGTTGTTTCAAAATTTTTTTTTGCTATATACAGCAACCTTAGAAGTTACTTAACACTAAATTTAAATGAGCTATAATTTACATTATATATTTACATTATTTTTAGACTAGCGGACGCCTCGCGGTTTCACCCGCGTAGTTCTTGTTCCCGTGGGAATACACCCGGAGATAGTGTACCTTCCCAACGGTGAAAGAAATTTTTAAATTGGTCCAGTATTTTTTAAGTTTATTCGTTACATACAAAAATACAAATCTTTTCTCTTTATAAATAAAAAATATAAAGTACATATATAGATAAAGATTACCTCCGTACCTCAAAAGGAAAGTACGGAACCCTTATAGGATCATTTCGTTGTCTGTCTGTCAAGTTCCTTTTTTTTCCTATACGTACTAACAAACAGATTTGTTGATCATAACCATATGACCAATATCGATAAGGATAAATCGGACAGAAAGGTCTAAACACGGGGAGACGTAACGTAAAACGCGTAACAACACGTGACCTTAAACTTAATCAGGGCTATCTCGGCACTCGTGTTTATCAGGCGGTCTCTTGTAAACACGGATCATCTTAAACACGTTTTAATTGTTTTACTTTACTGTAGCACACTATGTTATTCCTAGATATAGATAAAATGGACATTGCATGTTTATAATAAGCTACTAAGTACGAGTACGCGACGGAATTGCATGATCTATTTCCGCTAAGTCCGTTTCACCATCGGACTACAAGATGGTACATGGTCGACATCCCACCCATACGCACAAAACGTTTTGGAAATACTTTAATTATGCGTACACAGCTAAGGAGTGGAATTCCCTGCCGGAGTCTGTGTTGCCCGATAGCTACAATCTCGGGGTGTTTAAGTCAAGTGTGAATAGGTTACTTCTAGGCAAGCGTGCTACACCTTCGACCACATCATCACTTACCATCAGGTGAGATAGTGGTCAAGCGCAAGCCTATCAACAATAAAAAAAGAGTATACCTGGCTCTGTTCATTAGTCTGATTTTGTTTAAGATGACAATATCCGTACTAATCGTACTTCTTAGTGAGGAAGCATGGATGGAAGTTTGTTACTCTTTCGCGCAAAAACTACTGAACGGATGTTGATGAAACTTTACAGAAATATAGCTTATACATCAGAATAACACATAGACTATCTATACTTACTAATATTATAAAGAGGAAAGATTTGTAATTTTTGTATGTAACGAATAAACTTAAAAAGTACTGGACTGATTTCCGTCCGCTAGTTAATTTATAAAGATACTAGCTGTTCCCCGCGGCTCCGCTCAAGTGGACCACCCCACAACAGGACCCGTTTTCGGGATTAAAAAAAGCCTATGTCATTTAGGAATAATGTAGCTTTCTAATGGTGAAATAATTTTTTAAATCGGTCCAGTAGTTTCGGAGCCTATTCGGTACAAACAAACAAACAAAAAAATGTGTACTCTTTATAATATTGTTTTGTTTATAAAGATATTGGGAGAAGTAGCACGCGGGCGGCGCCGCAGGCAGCAGATATTAAATCTGTCTGTATGTTACCTTTTCAAGCGTTCACCGCTGAACCGATTTAGACAAAATTTGGTTTGAAGATAGTTTCAGATACTGGGAAGAACATCGGATTTTTTTTATCGCGGTATTCATCCTTAAGGGGTGGAAGTTTGTATGGTGAACCAATAATTTCTCAAGTAGTTGGCTATTCGAAGTACTAATCTATTAATGCTACGCAGACGAAGTTGCAGGCAAAAGCTAGTATGTAAAAATAGTAAATGTTAGTTATATCAATTGTTACCCTATTTACCCTGACTGTCGGGTAAATCTGAAAGAAAGGAGTGGCGGTGAGATAGAGAAGCATGGGAAATGAAACATGATGCGCCAATCCAAATAAATTTGGATAAGGCCAGGCGAATCTATGTTGAGAAATGTTAATTAGATTGTAACATACAGTAGTCGCGGCGGATCTTTGTGTCTCTGAAGTTCATCTTTAATTATACCTAATAGTCTCGGATTTGGCCGTCCACGTCTACTATTATTTATTTTATTATCGAATACTAATACAAGAGTGAACAATTAAAATCTGCAGGCACGTTACCTCGTCAGGATTTCGTTCCAGTTTTAAATCCAGCCGTCCAAATCATTCAACCGTTCAAATCATCATCAAATAAATCTTCAAAAGCATTGAGTAAAAGTGAAGAATTAAAATCTGCAGGCACGTTACCTCGTCAGGATTTCGTTCCAGTTTTAAATCCAGCCGTCCAAATCATTCAACCGTTCAAATCATCATCAAATAAATCTTCAAAAGCATTGAGTAAAAGTGAAGAATTAAAATCTGCAGGCACGTTACCTCGTCAGGATTTCGTTCCAGTTTTAAATCCAGCCGTCCAAATCATTCAACCGTTCAAATCATCATCAAATAAATCTTCAAAAGCATTGAGTAAAAGTGAAGAATTCAAATCTGCAGGCACGTTACCTCGTCAGGATTTCGTTCCAGTTTTAAATCCAGCCGTCCAAATCATTCAACCGTTCAAATCATCATCAAATAAATCTTCAAAAGCATTGAGTAAAAGTGAAGAATTAAAATCTGCAGGCACGTTACCTCGTCAGGATTTCGTTCCAGTTTTGAATCCAGCCGTCAAATCTGCAACAATGTTATTAATAGTGATTAATCACTATTTTATTTAAAACTGGAACGAAATCCTGACGAGGTAACGTGCCTGCAGATTTTAATTCTTCACTTTTACTCAATGCTTTTGCAGATTTATTTAATAATCCCTATCCTGGCTTTTGGATTATGAAATAAATCTTCAAGAGCATTGAGTAAAAATCATAAAGCTTTATGGTTCTACACCTACTTATTACTTTTTTTTATTTCACAGGTGCGAAGGTACAGAGTAGAAATATATGTGGCCGAAGGTTCTGTAAAAGGCAGTGATTGGTCGTTGAAATACAAAGGTTCGCCTGGGTACCTGTCACAGCTGGAAGAAATACTTGGCGAAGGATTGGGAGCCTCTGACGAAACGACGCCATGTTTGATGGCAGTTCATATTAAGACAGATGCTGTAACCAAAGTAATTTGTTATGATTAAGTTGTAATCTCTTTTTTTCTGGTTAGCAGAATGAGACTGAATTTCTATAGATAAATAATTGGAAATAATTACACTATTTTTATAGATCCGGTTTTGGTTTTTTAAGCTGAGACGTTATAGGCTTATATAAGTAACCAAGAGTATGCTACTTGCTATTTAAAAAGTTCAATCATACAATATGTAACGTAGGTATTGTATCAAAATTAAATTAGAAGGTTAAAAATATTTTTATTGCCTAGTAATTGCAATTTTTTTTTTTATTGTGTCTGTAGACTCATATGAAAAAACAATGACATCATTAGATCTTTGGCGTACATCGAAAGACTGGATCTTTTTTTTGCGATTTCAGTGGTTATCCCATAAAAGTAGTTACAATGCCCCTCACTAGGAATTTCTTCCTGTATCGTAGGTGCGTTTACAAACATATAAACTCACATACCCAAGAATAATTGATGACCAGGTTTACGGTTATTTCAATTAAACCTTAATTATATGCAAAAATACGCAGTATAGAGCAGTGGTGGCCCAGTGGTATCGACCGCGACTTTCAAGATGTAGGTCGTGGGTTCGAGCCCAGGCAGGCGCTTTACTTTGTGTAAATTTTTCTTCACCACTGCTCTCAAAACGTTGAAGGAAAACATCGTGAGGAAACCGGCATGTCTTAGAACCAAAAATTCGAAGACATGTGACATCCACCAACCCGCACTGTGCCCGCGTGGTGGATTACGGCCCATTCACTCTCACAGAAAGGAGGCCTGTGTCCCAGCAGTGGGAACATTAATAGGCTGATGATAATGTGATATGCAAAAATGTGCTTGTGTTCCGAAAGCTATTGTAAAGATACTTACAGAAAAACTGTGCCATCTAAGAACTTACCGTCTTACCGTGGCAAGGGAGATCAAAAATTTCTCAAGATCTTTTGCTGATTTGTGTAAATTTACCTTAGCACAGACAATATAATACTAGCATCCCATACAAAGAAACCGTGCCACGGAACTAGCGATTTTCATCTGATTATACCGATTATTTTTTGTAAAACGATCGCGTTCGGTTTCGTTCCATGGGGATTGATAGATCACCATCTAATAATTAATCGATATAGATAGATAAATCAATTAATCAGTACAGTACGTCGGGACAGTTTCTTTGTATGGGATGAGACACCACTGCCTTCAGTCACTAGCCAATCTTTCGCTACCGGATTACGCTTCCATACAAATAGTAGTTCTTTGAAGTTTATGATGGAATTAATATACTTTTTACTTTTATGGGGAAACCCTCATGGATATCCCCTCTTTCTGGAGAAAACGGAGGATTAAGTCTGCCGTAGCCCTAGCCAGCAGCAACCCCGACAGTATTTGTATAAACAAAACCTTCTTCATATTCCAGGGTCGTCTTCTAGGCGTAGCTTGCGTGACTGCCGGTGACTACCAGATGTCTGTTACGGAGTTCACAGATGATGACTTACTCACAGAGCTGGAAACTATCACGGTACAGATGGCGCCTTCCGAATGTCTCGTACCGATTAGTGAACAAGATGATGTAAGTACACTTAGCAAAAGAATTTGGCATGAGTCTCTTGCTTTTCAGTCTCGGAGGACAGTCCTTATTATGTGTTTAATGATCTCACCCATCACATGGGTTGCATACTTATCTCTTTCATTGAGTGTACATCACTTGTTGGAATATTATAAAATATTTTGATGTTTACAGTACAAAGCATTAAAAAAAGTGATGGAGCGCACAAACGTCACTGTGACTAAAATGAAAAAGTCTGAGTTTTCAACTGAGGGTCTCATACAAGATCTGAACCGGTTGCTGAAATTCAAGGAGAATCAGCAACAGGACGCCAATGCTTTCCCCGAGACCAGGAAAGAAGTTGCTATGACCAGCTTGGCTGCTGCTATCAAATACTCAGCTTTGCTGAATGATAGTACTAACTTTGGAAGGTACGTTATTGGATACGCATAAAAAACAAAAATCTTGGCTGTCTCGAAATGTTCCTTTTAAAACTAGAATGAAAAGCAAAGTTTGCATAAAATTACTAATTTAAAAAAAAAAATCGGCCAAGTGCGAGTCGGACTCGCGCACGAAGGGTTCCGTACCATTATCGCAAAAAAAAACGGCAAAAAAAACACGTTTATACCATTCCCCCTCTAAAAAGCTTATTTTATTCACTGAAAACAGTGAATAAAAAGCATTTTAATCACTGTTTTGGTGTTTGAATTTGGAACACACCATTGTACTAGACGTCCATCTCAATGCTATGTAACCTCCTTGCGCCTCCTTGCGCAAATAATACTCGATACACAAACTCCTTCTTCGATTTTAATTTTGAGTTTGTTATTTAGGATTTTAATAATGGTTTTGATTTTAATCTAAGATATTTATTGAATACTTGTTTGGATTGTTATTCTAATATTAATTGCAATGGTATTTAATTAATTATAATTATGTCACGTAACGGAGGTGGTTACTGGTCCCTAGCTCAGGGGCCAGGGTTTCACATTACATATAAATTTTGAAGAATAAACCATTTATTTATTACTCATAATATTCCTTGTGCTTTTCGCTTAAATCTTTCTTTTTCTCGAAGTCATGGTATAAAATATAGTATGCAACTCTTGAATAAAACGGATTTATATCGAGGGCCATGAATCACTCGCGTCGCTCATGATTCTAACACTTGAATCACTCGCTATGCTCGTGATTCAATCATCATGAATCACTCCCTACGGTCGTGATTCAGTCGTTAGAATCATTCACTTGCTCTTAATTCATCTGTGGCCCTCGCATTAAATCCGTCTTTTATTCACTAGTTGCATAATATACTATTGTTGTATGGGAGCCCCACTTAAATATTTATTTTATTGTTTTTAGTATTTGTTGTCATAGCGGTAACAGAAATACATCATCTGTGAAATTTCAATCTGTCTAGCTATCACGGTTCGTAAATACAGCCTGGTGACAGACAGACGGACCGCGAAGTCTTAGTAATAGGGTCCCGTTTTTACCCTTGAAAAAAATGACAAACTTCGTGTAAGTTATCCATTTAACCATACTCCGTAAGAGCTAATTCGCATGCCTTCGTCCACCAAAACGGACCAGAGCTTAGTTTAGATTTTTTTTACTTTGTCTACGTGCGTTATTTTTTTTGGCTTTGTATCTCGGATCCCAGATCTGCGCTGTATCTTACCATTTGATAGTGTCCGACCAAAACTGGTTTTTACGACCGAAACCGAATTTCGGCAACAGTCTCAGTTTCGGCCGAAACCGAAACCAGAAAACGTTATTATACATAATCAGTCAGTCTTTATTTTTACCCGACTGCCGAAGGAGGGTAATGTGTTTATCAGTCTATGTATGTATGTATTTATGTATGTATGTTTGTTCCTATGTGGCGTTCCAGAGACCAAACGCGTTGGCCGATTTTGATGATTCGTACGTCAATCGATGCGTCTTAACCCTGCGAGTGTCATAGGCTACATTAAAATTGGATAATAGAAAAATGGCGGATTTTGGGCGCTATATTGTGGGGGCCCAAATTTTTTTTTTCTTCCAAACCCATCGTGTGGGGTATCAAAATAAAGGGTTTTAAGAGGTGATTTCAAAAATATATAACACTTATATGTTTAAATGTATCTAATTCGAAAAAACTAACTAAAAAGTTATAAATAAAAAAACTTAATTAAAAAAATCAAAAAACCCGACTGCTTCAAAAGCGAACTAAAAAGTCGTAAACAAGGAAAAAATCATGCTGTGCAGGCGGAGGATACACCAGATTTTGGTCAGCCAGCCGGCGAATATGTATCCTCCGACTGCACAGCATGATTTTTTCCTTGTTTACGACTTTTTAGTTCGCTTTTGAAGCAGTCGGGTTTTTTTTATCTTCATCAAAATAAATCACACGAAAACTCACAACAAACATAACGAACTGCAAACACAAGCCAGTTACGACATGATTAGGCACGTGGACGCGGCAAAATGTCTTCGTCGCTTAATCGCTTGGATAGAATTTAACGCGCCGAACATGACCGATCACAGCGCGAGAACTCCCGAATGCAGTTTCGGTCGTAGTTTCGGCAGGTTTGCCGCCTAAACCGAAACGTATTTTTTTGCAGAAACTCGAGCGAAACCGAACTTTCAGTCGGACACTACCATTCGGTTGTAAGCAAACCGTTTCAACAGCAAAAACACTCAATCACGTCAATATTGTTTCAGATTCCGTTTATCAACCATTCAAGCAGACTGTTTCCTACATTTGGACTCAGCAGCTCTGTCTGCTCTCAACGTGTTCCCAGAACTAGGAGACACGTCTCACGCGCCCTCTAGGAGTCTGTATGGCTTGCTTGATAGATGTCGCACACAGCAGGGCAAACGGTATGCTTGAATATTTTCTTCAGTATTACATGAATTCTTATGTCCTGGTTAAAATATTGTTCAGTCAGCGGGGCTGGCTTGAGTGTGCCGAAAGTACCTACATACTTACTTGGTTTCGCTATTCAGGAGACTTGTGATGGGGCATTTGGTTAAGCTATGTTAACGACCTACCAACAGTCATCCATCACGCTAAAAGTATGCGGATGATTTGAAACTTTTTTGTGAAGTCAAGTCTGAAGCTGATTGTCTTGCGCTGAAGTGTGACTTAAGGTTACACTAGTCGAAAAATCTTCCATACAAACGTAGTCTAGCGATTACTCCACTGTTTGACGATGTACGTTCAAAATAAAAAATGATATCAATTTGTCTCATCATTATCTTCATCAATGTCTAGCCCAGCCCTATATGGACAAAAAAAGTAAAAAAAAAAAAAATTTGAAAGTTATGAGTTCCATATTTCAACACTAATTTTGACGCATTTTTGGGCGGAAATAAATACGATAAGAAGAAGAAAAATTAGTAATTCAACAATGCTAATAATTTTATTTTGAAAATATACATTTAGTCGTTTTATCATGATATCTAGATTCCCAAAGTCTCTGTTTATAAAATTTTGCGCTCTCGTTTTCGTCCTAAATCATCATCCATTTCGTTACATATTTGCAAAAGTGTTAATTCGTACGCGAACTAGCTTTTTACTGCTCATCACAGCATCTATATCTTTCGCACGTGTTGTCGGATGATATAGCATGCATTTTAACCTAGCGCACAAAATAGTTCGTGCCGTCGACTAGGAGAACCTTAAACGCGATATTAGAATGGAGTGTTAGGAACATCATGGGATTTAACTCTACCAAATGTTTCGTCATGAGTTTTACTCGCCCACGACACCCTAACAATTTTGCGTACAAAATGAATCACACCACCATTACCACGACAAGTTGAATGAAGGATCTGGGTGACAGTTTTGACATGAGATTAACGTTTCACGATCTCATGGTATTGGTAGCAAAAGATTCATTTAGGCGATTAGGTTTCATTCTACGAAAAGCAAAGGATTTCAAGAACATCAGTGCAATGAAATCTATTTTTATTGTACGCAGTAAGCTGGATTCTAATGTATGTGTCTGGAACCCTCATGAAAAGAAATACACACTAATTTTGGAAAATGTTCAGAAAGCTTTTCTGAGGTATCTGTATATGCGTCTATATGGATATTATCTATTCTTATACTTTGCTAACTTCCTCTTAGGCTGTTTAGGCTACAATTCTCTCGAGGTCAGAAGGAAAAAAAACTGGCCCAGTGCAAGTCGGACTCGCGCACGAAGGGTTCCGTACCATAATCGCAAAAAACGGCAAAAATATCACGTTTGTTGTAGCCCCACATAAATATTTATTTTATTCTGTTTTTAGTATTTGTTAGCGGCAACAGTAATGTGAATATTTCAACTGTCTAGCTATCTCGGTTCATAAGATACAGCCTGGTGACAGACAGTGTAGTCTTAGTAATAGGGTACCGTTTTTACCCTTTGGGTACGGAACCCTAAAAATTATCAATTCATAAATATGTGTAAAATCTTTCACAGGAAAGCTGATCCCTGAACTACAAACTATCCCATATTTTTGCCCCGGTCAGTTATATACGTAGTAAGAGGCACAGATTGTTCGCCGTACCGGGAGTCGAAGCGTTGCTCGAGCCCAGTCTCGCATCCCTCGTACACTCGCCGCATGAAGGTTTAGATAAAGATGGAGACCACACTTCGAATACCTACTTGAAGCAAAACCTATGTATCACTATCTCGCTCTCTGTGGGCAGACCCTCTCTGTCTAAGTAGGGTAACCTTCATTTTATATTTTCCCAGGACATCGCTATAATTTTTGCTGTCCATTTAGTGGTTTCCAATAATATTTATTTATCTACATCTAATTAATACTTAGACCGAGTCCCTAAAGATTGTATAGATCATGATAATTATGCATGCGTATAATAAATTACGAAAGAAGCTGTTTGTGTAAGTGTAAAAGTTTGGATGTTTTGGAGTTGGTGAATTTGGCTGATGAAAGAAATCAGATGTTTCATTAATTTTGTGGAATAATGAAACATAATGAACAGCTGTTTTTTTTCAATTTCTAGGTTACTCAGTTTTAAGAAGCAGGAGTGGTAAGGAGAGTGTTAAGGTGTATTTTTAACTCGTGCGCTATTTATATCGTATATATATTATACGGGACTATAATAGGAACGGTTATATATTTAAAAAAAAAACAAAAAACAAACAAAAACATTTTCGGAATTAAAATCATATATTATAACTTTTCTATTTATTATACATGACTAAATATTGTTGCTCTGTGTAGTTTCTGTCTCTTACCACGTAAATCACTGAAAATATTCTATTTACAGCTCTACGCATTAAAAAACACGAATTAGCTATTTGCATATCTCAGTTTCATGCAAATCATTACAATCAATGGAGTCCGTGATGGGATGGTTAAACATTTCCTGCAACAGAGAAGTAAAATATTGTGATACGACATTATATTTTTTTTTCTATGTTATTTTCTCTAAGTTGGCTCATCAATTTAGCTCGTAGAATAATTTTATCCCAGATAAATCCTCAATATGGTCACACTACAGCAGTACGACTTCATGTAAACAAAACAAATTAAATTGCACAAAATCAATGAAATTCAATGTATCTACATTGAATTTTTATATTGAATATATCTAAATTGTATTTGATCTTGACATAGTTATCATTTACAACACAGAACAGATAAAAGAGATTAGAAAGGAACTAGTTACTGATTTGTATTAGAACGCGTGTCGCCGCTTGTCTCCCACTCTTTAACTCCACTACAAGCAAGAGTCCCATACGTACGCGCATTTTACACACAAATAAACTACACGCACTTATAATACTCGCAACGGATCTTTGTGGCTCTGAATTGGCTGCAAGAGGCTGCGCACTAGCTATTTTTGTGTCAATATTGAAAGTGCAAATAGCATTGTATAACTGTCTCTTTCACTCGCATACGTTTGTCGCATCATCCTATCTCGTTTACTCTATGCAGTTAATCTGTTTCGTGCGCAATAGCTGACAGATCCAACTTCAGAGCCACAAAGATCCGTTGTGAGTATTATAGATCGCGAGCTTGCTATTGATTGTCACACTAACGCAAACACTGTGCGTGGCATGCACTCACATTCGCGCAAAAGCAATTTATTTCTCATACATGTTATGGTGACCAAAAGGTGTGTGACCAAAATGTAATACTTATTTTTTTTTGTAATTTACGTTTTGCAATGTTCACTATAATATCGGGAGGGCGACGGGGCATCAATAGTGTGGACCTTCTTCGATATGATTATGTGTGAATTATTATATCACCTTTTGGACACCACGTACTATAACAAACACTTTTTTTCGGCGGTAGGTGTATATAAAGTAAAGACGCGTTTTCGTTGCGCAATTCTTGATTAAATTATAATTAAGTATTTTCCCACAATTTCTGCACTAATATTGGTTTTATAAGCCACTAATAAGCACATCCTTATATTGGCAATACAGTCCATGTAATATAGGAAAACTTCATCACCTACCAGCTGTTCACTAGTGCTTTCAAAGACACTGTAAGAGGATACCACTAAGAACTACTAAGGGGAGAGAGTTACTACTCACATCAAAATGTCTCAGCTGGACGACATCCAATCTGCGCAGAAGAACTTGGAAGAGTGTTTTGCCAAAAAGATGAGTGAGCTGGAGGCGCAGATTCAGTGTGCTGGACCCGCGAAGGACACTGTCGCCAAGATCGCTGAAGAGTTCCGGACATTCAGAGAGCTGATGTTCGGAATGCTGAGACTTTTACGGAGGCAGATCACAGAGTGCTCCAGGATGGTGGACGGGTTGGAGACACGCTCTCGTCGTAAAGCCCTGTTATTCACCGGATTTGCTGAGGCCGACAAGGAGGACTGCAAGGCTCTGGTGCTGGACATACTGCACAGTAAACTGGCACTGCCGAATATTACTGCCTCCTCCATCAAAGCATGTCATAGGCTGGGGTCATCGAGCAAGGGTCCCACGCGCAGCAGGCCAGTATTGGTGAGGTTCTCCAATGTGGATCACAAGTCTGCGGTCTGGCGGGCGAAATCTGCCTTGAGGGGCTCCATGGTTACAGTCAAGGAGTTCTTAACCAGAACTAGACAGGCTGTGTTTGGTTTGGCGCGTTCGCACTTCGGGATGCAGGCATGCTGGACTCAGGATGGGATCATCATTGTCAGGTCGCCCGACGGAGCACGGCACAAAGTTTCTTCCTTGGAGGAACTCAATCCCTTGGTGGCGAAGTACCCGAAGAAATCTAGGGAATTAACTGCTGCAGTAGGGAGCAGGACAGGTATCGAAGTGCGTAGAAATCAGTAATATATTTACACTATATATACTATTCACACGATATACACTATTTACACGATAAACACTATTAATTACACCATTTACTCTACACTATTTACACGGGCCACATAATTTTACGTAAACATATTTCTATATTGCACGTCTACCCACTTAATGTTTTTTATTTTATATTTTATGTTTTTGTAGAATGATTGTGAGGGTATATGAATAGTTTTTTTTTTCTTTTTTGTATGTAAATGTTTTGATTTTGTAATAATGTCACTGTCGCCCGACCGTCATTTATGATAAATATATATTATTATATTCTTGTAATGTTAATGTGTCGTCATATGTTCCGCTGTAGGTACAATGTTTGATTTGTGTTTTGTCAATTGCGTCTTGTTATTGCTAAATGTAACTTTTTCTAGTATCTTTTCGTTCCATGTTTGTTTTGTGTTTTGTCAACGTATTTTCGTTATTGCTTATTGTAACTGCTTCAAGTATCCTTTTTTCGTTTGTTTGTTTTTTTTTTTTTTTTTCATGTTTAATTGTTTCTCTTTTATGATGTTATATAGGTAGTAGTGGTATATATGTATATTATGCTGGTGCGGCTGGTGGGTGGTGCACAGATAGTGGTGTTGCACCGTCAGGTATTATTTAATTGTATTTTTGTTAAGTATTTATATTATTTTTATTTTATGTCTTCCAACGATGATTCTTTTCACTCGGCCGCTGAATCCGTTATCTCTTCCGCTAATGCAAGTTTCACTTCCTTGACCGACACCCTTGGTGACTTTGTGCGTCGGAGCTTTGATAGACAAAATAATAATTTATTTAATGTCTGTCATATTAATGCACAGAGTGTGCCAAGTCACTACGGTGAATTACTTGACACTTTTTCTGACGCCAATGTCCACGCCGTGCTGGTTTCGGAGAGTTGGCTCAAACCTCATCTGCTCTCTACCACCTACCCTCTTCCCGGCTTCATCCTTATCCGCAACGATAGAATTGGAAAGGGAGGAGGTGGTGTCGCCATCTATCTCCGTAGTGATTTCCCTTTCAAAATCGTTGCCTCTTCTCCTTCACCCTATAGTGCTTCTGCTGAGTACCTCTTTCTGGAAATCTATGTCAAAGGTGTCAAGACCCTACTTGGTGTAGTCTACTGTCCGCCGGCTGTTGACTACTTTTCCAACCTTGAATTGGCACTGGAATCGATAGGGTCAGAGTATGCACATTGTGTCGTCATGGGTGATTTTAACACAGACCTTAGTCATCCATCCCCTCGTTCCCATAAACTCCTTCACATCATTGAGTCCGTCAGTCTCCATGTTCTTCCATTGCAGCCCACTCATCTCAATGCCTCAGGCGATGACACGTGGCTCGACTTAATCCTTACATCCACTCCTTCCCTTGTTTCCTCTCATGGTCAGTATCCTGCACCTGGCTTTTCCCACCATGACCTCATTTTCCTCTCATATGTCCTAAAACCACCTAAACATCTCCCTAAAGTTCTGCACATACGTTGTTTTGCACGTTTGGATGTTGAGAAGCTGCGTCGGGATGCTTCGGAACTTAATTGGGATCATCTTGCAGCGGCAATAGGGGTTGACGACAAACTGCGTATTTTCAATCGGACGATCCTTGCCCTCTACGACAGACATGCTCCTGTAAAGAGAGTAAAGCTTAGGCGTCCACCTGCTCCATGGTTGACGACGGAGGTACGTATGGCGATGGGACGCAGGGATCGGGCCTTTCGTAAATTCAAAAAGAATCGCTGTGACGAAAATAAGTGCCTCTTCAGAGCTGCAAGAAATCGGTGTAATCAGATGATACGTAACGCCAAACGCCGCCATATTCTCGAAAACATTTCTGCCTCTTCTCCTGCCGATATCTGGAAATTCCTCGGAACTCTTGGTATTGGTAGGAATCGTCATGTGGATTTCCCCAAGACGATTGGTCTGGATGAAATCAACCGTCATTTCACAACCACTTACCATTTGGATCCCCTTATCCTGTCTCAGACGGTTGATACCATTACTAGCCTACCCGGTCCTATCATAGAACCATTTCACTTTTCTCCAGCCGCCGAGGATGAAATTAAAAAGATTATCCTGTCCATAAAATCTAAGGCTGTGGGCCATGATGACATTAGTCGTTACATGGTCACCTTGCTCCTCGACCTTCTTCTCCCACCTATTACCCATATTATCAATTTTTCTCTTGATTCCGGTCAATTCCCATCCATGTGGCGTATGGCCTACGTACGTCCACTTCCTAAAATTTCAAATCCCTCCCTACCTAGTCATTTTCGTCCAATCTCCATTCTCCCGTTCCTATCCAAAGTGCTCGAAGCTTGCGTTCACAAGCAGTTTTCGGCATTTATTCACCGAAACAATCTTATAAGTTCACTCCAGTCTGGATTCAGACCTGGCCACAGTACTACCACCGCACTCCTTAAAGTGACCGGTGACGTTAGAGAAGCAATGGAGGATACTAAGGTCACTGTGCTAGTATTAATTGATTTCTCCAATGCCTTTAACGCTGTCAGTCATGATATACTCCTATCGATCCTCTCCCATCTTATGGTTTCTTCCGAGGCGCTGGAATGGTTCTCCTCTTATCTTCGGGGACGTCAGCAGTCGGTTCGTGTCGATGAGACTTCGTCGAATTGGCGTGACCTGGATGCTGGTGTTCCACAGGGCGGTATTCTATCTCCATTATTATTTTCCATCTTCATTAATTTTATAACTCACTGTCTTCGGTGTTCGTATCATCTTTATGCCGACGATCTCCAACTATATACATCGGCGCGGATCGAAGATTTATCTGACGCCATAGAAGATGTAAACCGGGACTTGAATGCTATCAGGGATTGGTCTGACAGATTTGGGGTGTCCGTAAACCCGACAAAATGTCAGGCCATTATTATTGGAAGCCCGCGCATGATGGGTAGAGTGGCGGTTGGCTCTATTCCCCCGATTATTTTCAATGGTTCCGTCATTCCCATTAGCTCTAGTGTGAAAGATCTCGGTTTGCATCTTGACTCGACACTTAGCTGGCAAAGTCAGGTGTCCAGTGTCAGTCAGAGAGCCAGCGGTACTTTGCGATCCTTGTATCGTTTGAGGAGGTTTTTGCCAGCCAAAACGAAAACTATGCTTGTGCAGACTTTAATTTTCCCAGTGGTTGACTATGGTGACGTGTGCTGCTTTGACTTGAACGCGGTCTTACTTGATAAGCTAGATAGGGTCTTGAACAACTGTATTAGATTCATATTTAACCTCAGAAAGTATGACCATGTGTCGAACAACAGATCTGAGCTAAAATGGTTGCCGATTCGCCAGAGGAGAAGTTTACGCGCTTTGACCACGCTTTTCACCCTACTCAATTCACCCACCCCTCCTTCCTATCTTTTATCTAAATTCCAATATCTATGTTCTTCACATGCTCGGCATCTGCGTTCTTCCAATAATCTCCTCTTGCTTTGTCCTTCTCATACTACTGATTTTGTTCACTCTTCCTTCAATATTCAGTCCATTCTTCTCTGGAACGCGCTTCCTCTCGAGATCAGGACGGCTACAAGTCGGTTTGCATTCAAGCGGAAATTGCGGATTTATTTTCAGCGCAACTAAGAAGAGTCGTCTCACTTTCTTCTTTCCTGTTACTTCATAAATATATATTTTATATAAGTATATATTATATTCAATATATATGTACGTGTATTTTATATATTTTAGTATGTTAATAACAACTTTTTCTTTTTAAATTGATTAAACAATGCACCTGCCTTGTTATCTCTTCACCACCCTTGGTTGACTGGTAGAGAATGCCTAAGGCATTAAGTCCGCCTTTGTACCTTTTTGTGCATGAAGTCTAAATAAATAAATAAATAAATAAATAAACCACTAACAACACAATTTTGCACCATTTTTTGAATTATAACCTTGAAAAATATCGAAAGATCTCAAACGAAGCTGTGAACCGCAAAGTAAACAACCACCATATTGATGATTTATTTTGGCACATAGGGCTAATGTTGCCACATTACCGAATCCTTAAGAAATGGGATTATAATTCATTGATATGCACATGTGACCTACAATGTTGTGATTTTCAATTATGGAACTAATTAAACAATAAAGGAGATTTAAATAAGAAGATAGCAATACTATAGTCCACACTTGTAAGAGAGGTCGGCCCACAGAAAGCCGGATGGAGATACGTAGGTATTTGACTCAAGATTTTGTTCCAAGTGTGGTCTCCATCTTTACCTATAACTTCATGACTCTGTGTTCGCGGACGAATGGAAGAAGATTTTGTCTGTATGTCTGGAGTATTGTGAGATAAGCGTATGACTGCGGTGTAATTATAGATATTATCATTGTTGTTTGTTTTTTAGTGCTTTTTTTATAAACATCTCTTCAACTAATCTAATTGGCCTTTGGCCGTGTTACGTTAAGGAAAAAAAAATATATGTAACTTATTATAAGTCATTCGTTTACAAGACATCGGAACAGGAAAAATAATATATTTCCACTAGAGCATAGGATGTAACATAGACTAGATAATACCTCCTCTGCAATCACAGAAAATTACATTCTTTTTTGTTTATTGCTCAGTGGGTTTCGCGCTAAAGTTAATACAATAAAATAAAATAAGCCTTTATTACTGAGTTTACAATTATTCTTAAGTATTTTATTATGGATCAGTACTTTTTCCCCAGCTTGTCCTTCGACATAGGCCTCCTCCAAAGATTTCCCCTTATCTCTGTTCCTCGCGCTAAAGTTATTATACTTCAAAACAATAGTTTGTTATCAATGTATTTACATCCATTATTTTTTTGAATATGAAATCCCGGGATTATCACGTTGCGATAATTTTATTATACCGGGATATCAGAGGAGGTATTATCTATTAAAGTAAAGAGGCTATTCCAGGAACACGTTTATGAACACAGTGCACATAAAATACGATCAAGACATTTTTTCCTAGACGGATGTGTTGTCTTTAATGATAACACGACAAGTTCTAAACTTAAATGGGTATACAACCACCATCATTATCCACTCTATGTTACTTCCTTTGATTCGTTGTGGTTAATTTACTCTGCCTATACCAAACCCTGGTAATCGCCCTGAGTTAAACTGCGGATTATCTGTTTCTTTAGTTGTATGACAGATGGATTAAGCAAACAAAGTTGTCTTATTCCTCCAATGATTCATCAGAAATCTTAACAAAGTTACTTATTATGATTCATATTTAACAAGAAGCTGGTTTGGTCATTCTGACATCATGGTGAGACATTTAAATGTTACTTCAGAATTATTATTATGTTCCTACTCGTTATATTCCATTCGTGATTAATGGTACGGCTTTTTTATCTTCCGTTAATTGGATTTGTTAATAAACATAAATGATGCCTGCTTCCTCATCTATATTAATATTATAAAGAGGTAAAGTTTGTGACATTGTAGGGGGTAACCTCTGGATCAACTGAACTGATTTTCAAAATTCTTTCACCAGTAGAAAGCTACATTATTACTGAGTGTCATAGGCTATAATACATTTTCAAAAAATTTGAGATCCATATGAAAATTGCAATAACTACATACTCCCAAAGTAGCAATATGTTGCCTATAAAATTCATTATTTGGTGTGCGCTGAGAAAACTATTGATGATACATAAAAATTATGTAATACGTGATTAAAGTACTCATTATTAAGTAGGCTATGTAGCTAGAGTAGGTAGGTAGGGTAGGGTAGGTAGGTAGGGTAGGTAGGTGGTAGGTAGCCATTTGACGAGAGCGAAGCTGCGGTGGTGAGTTAGTACATGATCAAGCTTATAACATTCATAACAAGATATTGTAGGGGTGATATTCATTTCTGTCTACCCCTCGGAGGGGAAAACGACCGAGGAACATAACTTCAAGACTATTCTTGAAGTTATGTTCCGCGGTCGTTTTAAGGCTGATACGCTGTCTAGTACTCAATACTTGTCCTTATCTATGGTAAACGCTGACTCGACGACTTTTAACTTGTATGCGCAACCCTCCTTAGCTTTACCACTTCAGTTTCCAAACGAAAGTTGGTTCATATCTTGAAGCTTGAGGGTAGGGTAGGAATCTACCTGCGGTGCTAAGTCTCTCATTAACGCTAGAAAAACTAAAGTATTTACCTTGTCCATTTCTTCAGCCTCTTAGCCCAATGGCTGCGGCAACCGCTTCGGGATATAAACCTTATCAACGAGCGGCTGGACATCGTCGAGTTGCTGATGAAGAACTCACAGCTTCGACTACAGCTGCACGAAGACCATCTGAGGAGGATACCTGACCTGCAAGCTCTGGCGAGGAGGCTGACCAGGAAGAAGGCTAATTTAAACGATTGCTACAGGATTTATCAGGTACTAGATACGTGAAATCATCTGCTCTTGTGCATATTCAAAAAAATATATGAATAGATAAAAACCTTTTGTGAATTCTTCGTGTTTGTCATAAGCTTCGGACGAGTCTTTATTTTTGAGTGTGTGACGTCGCGCTATGTGTCAAGAAATTAATAAAAGATATGGCCAGTAAGTACTTCCCCCTGTCCATCTCCAAGGCCGTTTATCAGTACTCCTTAATCTACCGCTTTCTGAAAATTGAACTACCCAGTTATTCTAAGAATATTAACATCAACAACATAAAAATTCCAGGCTATCAACAGGCTGCCATCCCTGCTACGTTGTCTAGCCGAAGCAGAGAACGCGACCGTTCATTCGTCAATCACTGAACCTATATCAGAGCTGAATGAAGATCTCGGCAAATTCCTGCAGATGATAGAGACTACCGTCGATATGGAGGCCGTTGACAGAGGTTACCTTACTTTCTTCTTCTTAGGTCCTGTTTCACCACCCCCCCATTAAGGTCCAGTTAATTCACTTGACAGATAATTTCATACATATTGTTTCATTTTTTTTATATCTATGCTAATATTATAAAGAGGAAAGATTTGTATTTTTGTATGTAACGAATAAAGTAAAAACTACTGGACCAATTTAAAAAAATAATTTACCGTTGGGAAGCTACACTATCCCCGGGTGACATAGGCTACTACATTATTTTTTTCTTGTTTACGTCTTTTTAGTTCGCTTTTTAAGCAGTCGGGTTTATTTATTTTTAGAATTATGATTTTTTTACTATGTCCTATGCGATGCTACTTTTTGATCAATGTTCGCTTGGCGTGTTGGCGACAGTGATAGTGTTAATTTAATCACAATTATAACATAATGTATTTAATATTTGCAGGTGATTTTCTCGTGAAGCCCTCCTTCGATGAACAGCTTCAGAGCTTAGGAGAGCAATTGGAACAAATGCAGTCTTCGGCCGAAAAGGAACTTAACAAAGCGGCTAGGGACCTCGGCCTTGACGCTGGCAAGACTATCAAGCTTGACAGTAATCCTCAAAATGGATTCTTTTTTAGGTAGTAATTTTCGTTTTATATTTAGGGTAACCTTATACTTTTCTTAGTTGAAGTCTAGTGGTCGTAGTCGATAATCACTACCGAATCGACTGCAATGTTTTCAGAAAAAAATACGACGCCAGTTGGCACTATTTTAGCAAGAGGTCCTCCACTCTGAAAAAGCAACTTATAACATCAACATGACGTCAATAAAATTTAATTAATGTAGAAAACCATAAGCGCTTTGACAGCTACCTGGACCTGACATCTCATTGCTGCCACCTGGTGCACATTTCACAAAACCTTTGCATATTGTTAATTATTCCTCAACAGATACTTTGTTGACGAAACGATTGGATGTGGTCTCACAGCTGACCATGTTTGAAGACGCGTATCCCCATTAGCTGAATTTTTGTAAATTACAATCCGTATAAATTTAACCTGACACAGCTAATTCACATCGAACCTGGAATATGACATAACTACAAAAAAAATATATAACATTTATAGAGTTACGTTAAAAGAAGAACAAACACTCCGTGGAAACAAAAAGTATACCATCATAGACGCAGTAAAGGGAGGCGTTAGATTCAAAACTAAGGCGCTAGAAGATATCACCGAAGAATATACCACAATCAAATCTACTTATGAGAAGGAGCAAGATAAAGTGGTTGCTGAGATAGTTGGTATAGCAGGTGAGATAAATTGAATTTTACTATAAAACTAACTTTGCTTTTATCGAATAGAAAAAGAACCCCCTTCCACTCCCAAGGCAAAGGATTCTAATCTCATTTCAATTCTGAGACGTAATTATCCTCAATTACTACCATCAAAAGCTAAGCCTATTGCAGTGTAGTCACAGATTACCTCCCAATAGATTCCGCATAGAAGACGACTTACGCGCACCACACAGCAGTTTATTTAGGCTGATATAACTCAGTGCACGGTATGATCTCTTTAGTGTCGACCAGACATTAGAGCTGTGGGGACGCTAGCGATTTTTAGTTTTAATTCTGTTTAAAAAATAGTTATCAACGGTTTGCCTTAAAAAAAAAAAACGAATCGTGCAGTAAAATGGTGTGGAAAATCAACCAGCCCTTCAAGTTCAAAAAAAGTTGCGATAACATTCCACCGGTAGGCAAAGTAATAAATATTGACCAATCTAAAAAAGGTCAAGTTATAATGGTTAACAAATCAAAATTGCACACTTTACAGTAGCGCTCGTTGATGTCTTTTGTGAAAGTCCCTTTCACTCATACGGCATTATTATATTGCTATCTTTTTCCCACCAAAGTAAAAATATTGAGACAAATACGTTTTTTGCTCATCGAAAAGTATCGATGATCGATATTTAATTAGGTATATAGGAGAATAAAATAATTTTGTTAAAATTGATTATTTAAAAATAAACAATTTAGTTTATTTTTACTTTGAACTAATAGTGCTCTACTCATAACAAGAGCTCAGTGTGACTCTGTTTACATAGGATTACAATTAAATTAAATCATTTTTGGCCAAAATCTAAATCTTTTCTCGATCGATGTTTTTCTTTAATATTATTAAGTAATTATAAAATCGCCGCCTACGAAATTTTATAAAAATACCATTCTGTTTGAAAAATATCGATATTTTTATCGACATTTAATGCGTATGTCTCATCACTACGACAGATACCGTGATCTTGAACAGCCAATCACGGCGCACTTGTCACTCCCCGCGCAACCCGTGCCTACCGCCAAATTTGGTGAACTCGGAATCAAACAAAACAATAGGCAAGCGGTATCTATTGGGAGGTAATCTGTGAGTGTAGTGTTGCAAACTGGCGGACGGTGACTCAACCCTAATTCTCTCAGTATTAATAGTGCTAACACACTTCCGGATTTGGTACGGCCGGACCACGTATTTGTGGGCGGAGTTAGTCCGGCCGTACCATATCCGAGCATGTGTAGAGTGTTTCGCCGGACATTATTATTATGAATTGAGTCCGTCTCGGTCCGCTTGTTTTCACATCGGATATGGTCTGCTCCGTACCAAATCCGGACGTGTGTAGGGTTGTCGGTTGGTTGGGCCGTACCAACTACGACCAGTCTAGTTGAAAAAGTCCCCGATTTATGGGTGATCAACTGATGTTGGTTATTGTCTCCCTTCGATGAAGGATACACTAGATGCCTGGTCAACGCTTTAAAAATGGGCCGAAAAATATGGCCACATAAACGGTTGTGGTCTTATTTCTAATTAGTATGGTCCAATCATAGCCAACATTAAGACGTTAAAAATGCCGCTATGTGCGTTCAAAAATTGTGCAAATAACCTCCGTAACTCCTTGATTTTGGATGGAATTTCTTTTTTTCGGTAAGTTTACATCATTAAGTGTTTTTCATAAAGTAAAAACCGAATTAAATAATAAATATGAATCAATTACCAAATATTATGATTGTTTGACCAACGTTTGCCTCGAAAACGCGAACGTGCCAACTATTTTAACAAACATCGACTGTTCTGGAACAGAGAATGCATGGAGTAGTATTGTTAAGTTTTTTTTTACCTT
The DNA here is from genome assembly GCA_949775005.1 of Orthosia gothica. Lineage (NCBI taxonomy): Eukaryota > Metazoa > Arthropoda > Insecta > Lepidoptera > Noctuidae > Orthosia > Orthosia gothica. Next base: position 17,820,164 of record OX459043.1, on the reverse strand, counting down.
TCCTAGTGATTTATTTTGCTGTGCAGAATGGGTATCTAGTGTCCCAAAAGAAAGAGGGGAAGAAATATACAAGCCTTTTAAAAAAAAAAATATTCAAATGGATCCAGCCGTTTTTTAGTTTTAGCGAGACCAACGAACAGCAATTGATTTTATTATATAGAAAGATAGGTAGATAAGTGTATTTGGCAATTTGAGCGACTAATTTTCGTTCCTGATTCTTAATCTAGTACTTTTATAGATCGATAATATCAAAAAATAATTGAATGTTTCGACTCAACTTTCCTTGTCCAAGCAGCGAGCTTGGTCATAAAATTTTTATTGCTTTTTTTGGCACATTGTAATTCAGACTTTAGTACTTGCGTGTAAGACTAAATTTGTATTGAGCTCATATTTTTTTATTGCTTTTTGTACATAGTTTTTTTGAGTGCAACTTTAAACATTGCATTTCATTAATGTATATTTTTTTCAACTAGAATTCTTAGAATTATTGGAGTCAGTTTTAAAGAGAAGTTTTGTATGGGATCCTATATCTAGTGCATCCTTGATCGAAGTTGTCTCCCGATAGTTACATTCAACATAGTCATAAATAAAAATGAAAAATAGGAGTTGTGGGCTGAGTTAATCGGGCCGTACCATATCCGAGCGTGTGTAAGCGAGAATGGATTTTTGGGCGGTCTCAGTCCGGCCGTACCAAATCTGAAGAAGTGGAAGTGTGTTAGCAGTATAAAGTTGAAAAAGTGGTCAACCGCCACTGTCCGGGCGGTGCTCCTATCAGCAGCCCTCTGCCAAAAAGAAAAGGACTGCAGACTACACACTAAATAAATAAAGCTGCTGTTGCGAAACACGGTCTGAAGAAGTATTAAACAATAAATGCCACGCAGCAGGCGCAACCTAAAATATAGTCAAGAGCAAACCCATCTCAAATAACATAAAAAAAAAACAAAACTATATCACTTTTTAATATCCATGATATCTCAAATCACTTTTTATATTTCAGCGGGATATTCCGAATGCCTGTTCTGCTTATCCCACATCCTGTCTCGCCTAGACGTGCTGGTATCGTTCGCGGTAGCCGCCGCCAGCGCACCGTCACCTTACACACGTCCTGTTCTGACGGAGGAGCTAGAGGAACTGGTGCTTGAAGAGTTGAGACACCCTTGTCTTGAGATCGCTGAAGGCGTGTCGTATATACCTAATGATGTGGTGTTTAAAAGAGGTATGTTGTGAAATTTACAAGCGTTAGCTGCGTTTTAAAATACCAGATAACGAGACCATAACTAATTAGTGAGGTTAACAATGTCAAAAAATAAACAAAGTCTAAATTGTCACATATGTGGATGTGTTACACTATATCTCTTATGGCTGCTGTCCAGGAAGCATATCTTTGTAGACAAGTATTTATTATTACACCAAGTACGAAACAAACGCAAACCTAGTTTCTGCTTACTTTACAAAATGTCCGTCGACAGATTTATTAGTTAAGTTGCAACCAGCAGCCTAAACACACACATACACAAAAAAGTTGAATAAAGATTCAACTTTTTTGTGTATGTGTGTATTTATGGGAAAGAAACAGATTGTTTCCTTTGCCGAATTTACTTACACAATTAGGCTGCAGGTCTACATCAAGCCTATTATGACGAATATTCATCGCTTACCAACAGGTGAGATAGTGGACAAGCGCGAGCCTATAAAATATTTATTATATAAAAATAAAAAATAACGATTATGAAGCTGCGTTTTGTGGAACAGTAAGCTTTATGTTAGTTTTCTAACAATGACACGTCACAAAATAAAAACACCTTATTCGAAAGGTCTAGAGCTTACACTTTCGAGACACACCATTGAAGTTATTGACTCAGAGCGTAACGGATATGCCAACATCCTTTTGTCTACCGTGTTAGCTATCACGCGGCGTAGAAAGCCAGCAAAAGCACAATCAGTAAAGCAATTGCTACATCGTCGAACACATCATCGCTTACCATCAGGTGAGATAGTGGTCAAGCGCGAACCTATCAATAAAAAAGTCAATGTAGCTTCATATAACCTGTTGATGTCCGACTCACCCAATACTCTTAACGTTCCAGGCTCAAGCTTGATGCACATAGTGACAGGCGCTAACATGGGCGGCAAGTCCACGTGGATGCGGTCTTGCGGCGCCGCGTGTGTGCTGGCGCATGCCGGCTGTCCTGTGCCGGCCGGCTGTGCGCGTGTGCCGCGCCTGCGCAGTGTGGCCGCCAGGGTGGGGGCGGGTGATGCTGAAGGGCAGGGACATAGCACCTTCATGCGGGAGATGATCGACACCGCGGCTATACTACGGGTAAGTAATGTGTGTGCTGGCGCATGCCGGCTGTCCTGTGCCGGCCGGCTGTGCGCGTGTGCCGCGCCTGCGCAGTGTGGCCGCCAGGGTGGGGGCGGGTGATGCTGAAGGGCAGGGACATAGCACCTTCATGCGGGAGATGATCGACACCGCGGCTATACTACGGGTAAGTAATGTGTGTGCTGGCGCATGCCGGCTGTCCTGTGCCGGCCGGCTGTGCGCGTGTGCCGCGCCTGCGCAGTGTGGCCGCCAGGGTGGGGGCGGGTGATGCTGAAGGGCAGGGACATAGCACCTTCATGCGGGAGATGATCGACACCGCGGCTATACTACGGGTAAGTAATGTGTGTGCTGGCGCATGCCGGCTGTCCTGTGCCGGCCGGCTGTGCGCGTGTGCCGCGCCTGCGCAGTGTGGCCGCCAGGGTGGGGGCGGGTGATGCTGAAGGGCAGGGACATAGCACCTTCATGCGGGAGATGATCGACACCGCGGCTATACTACGGGTAAGTAATGTGTGTGCTGGCGCATGCCGGCGGCTGTCCTGTGCCGGCCGGCTGTGCGCGTGTGCCGCGCCTGCGCAGTGTGGCCGCCAGGGTGGGGGCGGGTGATGCTGAAGGGCAGGGACATAGCACCTTCATGCGGGAGATGATCGACACCGCGGCTATACTACGGGTAAGTAATGTGTGTGCTGGCGCATGCCGGCTGTCCTGTGCCGGCCGGCTGTGCGCGTGTGCCGCGCCTGCGCAGTGTGGCCGCCAGGGTGGGGGCGGGTGATGCTGAAGGGCAGGGACATAGCACCTTCATGCGGGAGATGATCGACACCGCGGCTATACTACGGGTAAGTAATGTGTGTGCTGGCGCATGCCGGCTGTCCTGTGCCGGCCGGCTGTGCGCGTGTGCCGCGCCTGCGCAGTGTGGCCGCCAGGGTGGGGGCGGGTGATGCTGAAGGGCAGGGACATAGCACCTTCATGCGGGAGATGATCGACACCGCGGCTATACTACGGGTAAGTAATGTGTGTGCTGGCGCATGCCGGCTGTCCTGTGCCGGCCGGCTGTGCGCGTGTGCCGCGCCTGCGCAGTGTGGCCGCCAGGGTGGGGGCGGGTGATGCTGAAGGGCAGGGACATAGCACCTTCATGCGGGAGATGATCGACACCGCGGCTATACTACGGGTAAGTAATGTGTGTGCTGGCGCATGCCGGCTGTCCTGTGCCGGCCGGCTGTGCGCGTGTGCCGCGCCTGCGCAGTGTGGCCGCCAGGGTGGGGGCGGGTGATGCTGAAGGGCAGGGACATAGCACCTTCATGCGGGAGATGATCGACACCGCGGCTATACTACGGGTAAGTAATGTGTGTGCTGGCGCATGCCGGCTGTCCTGTGCCGGCCGGCTGTGCGCGTGTGCCGCGCCTGCGCAGTGTGGCCGCCAGGGTGGGGGCGGGTGATGCTGAAGGGCAGGGACATAGCACCTTCATGCGGGAGATGATCGACACCGCGGCTATACTACGGGTAAGTAATGTGTGTGCTGGCGCATGCCGGCTGTCCTGTGCCGGCCGGCTGTGCGCGTGTGCCGCGCCTGCGCAGTGTGGCCGCCAGGGTGGGGGCGGGTGATGCTGAAGGGCAGGGACATAGCACCTTCATGCGGGAGATGATCGACACTGCGGCTATACTACGGGTAAGTAATGACCAGCAACTAAAACCACCAAATACTAAATATTTCTTCCGTCTTTCTTTCTTTTTCTTTCACAGAAGACAATAGATTACTCACACTGAACAATTATTGTGATCACGACACGAGCCGGTACTATCCCACTGCAAGAAAAATCCCTCCCTATGCTCCTTTCCCTAATCAATCTAGTCTTTGTCCAGTCTTTATCAAAGGAGTCCAGTGAATCACTTGTCTAAATCTAAACATACAACAGCTTAAATATGACTGGAATAGAGTTTCAATTTCAGGCCAATCCAGTCTAACGCCGCAATGAATAGATATAGTCATTCAAAATCGGTATTAAATTCCGTCGTTACTTCCACATCTTGTCTGATCTGCCTTAAAAAGCCTTACTTCGAACGTCCATTCAAACACACATGGCGTCTTTGCATGTATGTAACGAGCTTTATTAATTCCAGACGGCGACACCCGATTCGCTTGTACTCATCGACGAGTTAGGACGAGGCACTTCAACATACGAGGGCTGCGGAATAGCCTGGGCTATCGCAGAGTAAGTAGCTTTTCTCTCTCAACTCTAAGAATTTTAAGAAGATGCTCAGTATCGATAAACAAAACGATGAAAAGCTAAAAAAAAACGATTTTACATATTATAAGCTTAATTACACAACAATAAGCTTAATTTAATATTTGGAAAAACAGTTTTACGCTCAACTTACGACAGGGCTGCGCCGGCGCTTGGCGCATGCGTGCCCCCCGTGCGGAACCTCACTCCAAGTCCGTACAAATACTCGATCCGAATACCTGTTCCATCTAGTACAACTAGTTCATGAAATACGCAAATTTTATAGATGCTTAGTCTTTGCGTACCACCGATACCTGTAGATACGTACGTACGCAGTAATAAATTGTAATCTTCTCTTCATTCTTTACACAGGTTTCTTACTGTCAATGTAAAGATTTATCTACATTGAAGATTGTTGGCGTAATTAAAATATTTCTATTTATTTTCCAGAGTACTTAATTAGTTTTGTTATTGTTTTTTTTTTAAATACACTACTTCCTTTGGGAACCATTTTTTAAAAGAATAAACACATGAACTAATGCATGTAATAAAAGATATATGTTCTTTTTTTACATATTATTCCTTTGAGTGCTAATTAGCAGACACAATAGTAAAAATAATTGTTTCAAGTAACTAATCTCCCTTTTAATCAGTCGAGCGCTAAAAGACCGAAGCACAGTCCGATCGGCAAAATTTCTCGTTTAGACAATTATAACTTGACAGTCCTACCGCTTAATTAAGACTCTTCGCAAGGTGAACCCGTGGTAAGGGTTGTAATTATATGTCCCAAAAGGTCAAGATTCATAGATCATACTTGCTTTGCTTATTTTACTTTTAATACGAATATGAACCTAATCGCCAAGTGTTTAAGGTTTCATATTCATAAGAACGACTGGCTCAAATTTGATTATACAAATATGAACAAAATTAGTTTGCAGAAAAGGTTCACATTCGTATAAAATGCTGACTTCACTAAGCAAAATAAAATCTTAGTGCAGAGCTACTTAGTCACAATGATAAAATACAACCAAGGTTTCACCCACGGAACAGAAAAAACAGTGGAAATACAAAGTAGGCGTGGCACGCGTGTCACTAATAGGCGCTTCCACGCAAACTGGATTCCAGTCGTGTTCTAACATCGCGTCGAGTTGCTAGTCTCGCGACAAATTTATATTTCCGTAACTATGCCGTTTCGTTCCATTTTAGAGTGCAAAAATGATAGTAGGAGAAAGAAAATTAAAAATGGAGGTGTTTCGTATCATCGGTTAGAGTGATTTTATTTGTTTTCCAATAAAATATTAGAAAATTTCAATTTACTTATAATTTAATAGAATGTTAGTTAAAATCAACCTTACACGATTAAAATATAGTTTATTTTGGATTGAACGTTTTCAACCTTCAACTGTCCATTTCCAGACACAATAGAAATTACCATTGTTCTAATCCGATTCGGTCTGATGGACAGATGACCGGATTCGTTCTCGAAAGTTCTTCGCTACTCAATTAGGGATGTAGTCGTGTCGGGTATTGATTTTGTAGATAGATATCGATAAAAGAAAATAGAAACCTATGTTTTCTTTTATATTAGGTGGATTAAATATTTCCCTAATAATTGGAAGTATGTTGTATTGCATACATAATTATTATTGCAATGATTATACCGGCTGCTTACCTACCTTATCTACTCTACTACCTACCTACCCACTAGGGTAGGCGAACAGTAATTCATTTTTATACATATATTATTTTATTTTAAATAATACAACGTCATTCATCCTACAGTTTTACTGATCTACAAAATAGTTTAATTTTTTCGAATTAAGATATCGGGTATCTATCGATATCGATAATGAAATGAAAAATGCAATGTTACTTCTTCCTTCATTGAGTAGTAGTTGATATCGATCTATCACACGAAAGTTTATAATTGCAACCACTGAGAATACCGCCATCTATGGGTGGGTAGCGGAATTTACTTGGCAATCGAATCTAGTTTGACTTTAGATTACAAAACGTCGTAAATACTTTCTACACTCACGCAAAATAAATCCTACTTAAATAGTTTGAAGATTGTTTTCCAGATGTAGGATCTCTGACTTATGCTAGTTTTAATTATAACGACAAATCAAACAATCGGCTTATTTGTAGTGCATTATATGATTATCAGTTTAAATGTGTGAGTTTGGCGACAACGGTTCCCATAGTAATTCTGCTGCATTGCACTTCCACTGTTTTTTCTGTTCCGTGGTTTCACCCGAAGCGTGCAGCATACTCAAGGCGCCCGCCGATTGCTGTGCTTCCTAAACATAAATACAATACCAAATTAATCGAAAATATATAAACTTCTTTCTTTTTCAAAATACCACAATAACAAAATTGCCATTTACAGGGAACTAGCAACAAAGAGTAAATGTTTCTGCCTGTTCGCGACTCACTACCAAGAACTAACGCGGCTAGCGAGTGCCCACCCGGGCGTCATCGTCAACTCTCACGCAGAAGCATCGGTCGTCAACGGACAACTTCTTTTACTGCACCGCATCGCACCTGGACCAGCCCTGCATTCTCTAGGACTGCATGTTGCTAAGCTCGCGGATCTACCGGAATCTATTATTGAGGTGAGGAAATCAAAGTGAGCGTCAGAATCGCAGGTCAACAGTCTAATTTAGCTTTCAAATTGTGCCTAAAAATTACTTACCAATTGCTTATATTTGCTTACCATAATGAGAGAATTGCTTATTTCATCTATTAAAAGAATTAAAACATTTAAGGTTGACCAGCCATTCTGATATCAGAATGGCTGGTCAATCTCTGTAGAGTAGTAACCATGTGGAATTACTGAAATTTTAATGTGCCAAAGATTGCTTATTAATTGCTTATTTCACAATTTAGAAGCCTAGACCCAGTATATCCTGTTATTCTATCTATAAGCTAGTCAAGAATTTAAAATCCCCTGTGCCTGTTAAATTTATGAGAGCAAAGTGACGTATGTCGAAAATTGCGTTTATATATCAAAAGGTTTTATTACTCGTTTCTTTATTTTCTGAAATAACCGAATGGGGCCTAGTTTCTATATTATTTTTAATCATGGCTGTATTTATTAACTTTGTATATCTTGCTGACATAGAATACTTATGTTTTTAATAGTGGCTTAACGGACTTTTTTTTTAGTTTCCTGCCAATAAAGAGATGAAATTAATCTGCCGTACATTAATTTTTATAACTTACTGTCGTCGTTTTTTTATGTGCGTGTGGACTGAGGGACCAAACTGGTATGTCGCAAAATAAAAATCGTAGGATTTACTAGTAGACTTAAAACAATTGTAGAACAAATCTGGGAATTTCTAAACAAATTTATTTTTGAATCCTATGAAAATAGATAAGAGTAGTCTGACCACAAAATGCAGACAGTACTTTTATATTTTGTACGGTTAATTTTATGTTATATTACATGGCTTAAATGTATTTAATAAAACAATAGATTACAAAATTAACTTATCAATTATTGCAATACTAGTCAGCACTTACACTAATTTTGAAATATTGGTCATCATAGCTAAACGTTCGTTCATAAAACAGTGATATCAGTAGATAAAGGCAGATTATGTATTTCTTGTTTTATATAGCATTTAAATTATATATATTTTTTTGCTACTCGTAATTATAAAGCGTAGTTCTAGTGAAAGCTTTTTGTACATACAAAACAAAGGAAGGATGTGTGCGAGGAATGTGTTGCGAGATATGGGTGCTAGGGATGGGCGCGAGCAGTGTTGCCGTTCTAGCGACTTTGTCGCTAGTTCCAGCGGATTTTATGAGTGGTTAGGTTAGCATAGGGCAAACCTGGGCCATGGGGTCCCAGGGCTAAGAAAGAAAATTTGGTTCAAATAAATATCAAAGTTAAAAAACCGGCCAAGTGCCACTCGGACTCGTGCAAGAAGGGGTCTGTACCATTATCGCAAAAAAAAATTACGTTTGTTGTGTGGGAGCCCCATTTAAATATGTATTTCATTAAATTTTTGTTATAGCAGAAACAGAAATACATTATCTGTGGAAATATCAACTGTCTAGCTATCATGGTTCATGAGATACAGCCTGGTGACAGACAGACAGACGGACCGCAGTCTCAGTCATAGGGTCCTGTTTTTACCCTTTGGGTACGGAACCCTGAAAATGGTTCAAAAGTCGTTCAATTATTTTTTGTGGCTAACTCATATTTTTTGGTCGCCAACCACTCATGAACCCCGCTAGAACTAGCGACAAAGTTGCTGAAACGACAGCACTGGGCAACACGGGCACTCGGGCAATGGCGCGCACGCTCCGCTGCGTCCACACTTTATCTGAAACGAGCCCGCTACACATCCTCGCGCCGCCCATCTGTTCACCGATTCACAGCGTCGGTACGCATCCTCGCACCGCTCAGCTATCTCGCACATCTCTGGTGAAAACGCAGCCTAAATGTGTAGATTCTGTTTAATGCTACCTACCTACCTTAAAACTAATTCTCATACTATTATCGTGCCTTTTTATTAAATAGACTTTCCTTGAATACACACCTTTTTTCATTAAATTCACATACGCCATAAAAAATAAAATAAAATTAACCGTATAAAGTATAATAGTACTGTCTATATTTTGTTTTATTGTGTGATCACACTACTCTATTTTCATAGGATTCAAAAATAATATTATCTCAGCTAAGATGTAAGAAAAACACAATTTTAGATACCTATTATATAGTAGAAACTTTTTACTAAAAGTTAAGTACACTAGTCTTTCTGATATTCTTCTCGTCAAGCAGCTAGTACGTGGGACACTCAGAAAGTTTTGCGAAACTAAAAAAAAATGTTCTATACGTACATATATTTTTATTAAATCTTTTCAAAGTACTTTCCACCAGCCTCTATACAAAGATTCATGCGCCTAAACCAGTTTTCAAAACACTTTTTCCAGTCCGCCGCAGACACCTCGTTTACAGCCTGCTCGAACGCAGCCAGCGCATCTTCCGGCGACGAAAATTGTATCCCTTTGAGCTGATTTTTTCATTTTTGGGAATAAAAAGAAGTCACACGGTGCTAGATCAGGGCTGTAAGGAGGGTGACCCAGGAGTTTGACTGGCGTGCTGTCCAGGAAGTCCCTCGTTTTGAGTGCGGTGTGCGCAGGTGCATTGTCGTGGTGGAGCAGTAGCCCGCGGAGCCCTGTGTTTGGTCGCTTGTTGCTTATAACAGAGAAAACTTCTGGCAAACATTTGGTAGTATACCATTCGGCATTAATGCTTCTTTGATCCCGTAAGGGAATTGATACCAAGTGGCCAGTCAAATTAAAAAAGCTAGCGATCAAAATCTTACCCCCGCTTCTAGATCGCTTCACTTTGGTAGGCGTTGGCTCATTTTGAAACACCCAAACAGTCGACTGGCGCTTGGTTTCTGGGTCGTATTGATAAATCCAGGACTCATCACCTGTAACGATGTCGTAAACACGCCGAGACGAGCCTGCTTCAAATTTGTTAAGCATATCACGGCACCATTCCACCCGGGCCTGCTTCTGAGCATCGGTGACGTTGTGCGGCACCCAGCGTGATACTATCCTCCTCACGCGAAGATGGCTGTGTAGAATCTCGTGAACGCTTCCCGATCCAATCTTCAATATGTGTTGAATCTCCTGATATGTAATTCGCCTATTGTCTTGGATTAAATTTTTCACTGCTAGCACGTTTTCTTCGGTAACAGCCGTCAAAGGGCGACCGCTTCTTTCGTCATCCCCCAAAGTTGGTCGACCGCGCTTGAATTCGTTATACCAACGATACACGGTTGCCTTGGAAGGGCCTTCATCCATGAATGCCATTTGAAGTCTATCGTACGATTCATCCGGTTTCAGGCGACACTTGAAATCGTATAAAATCATAGCTCTAAAATGTTCCCGGCGCAGATCCATATTTCAGTGAGACACAATACTTTGAATTAACTCGCAAAAAATGTGGAGGGAAATTTTGAAATTGGAACTTACTTATTTTTACTTATAAATAATCATATTTTCGAAAAACATTATAACTGGCCAGTCTCCCATATATAAAAACTTTTTTTCGCAATACTTTCTGAGGGGCCTGGTACATGCACATATGTCAGTGGATGTGAGGATTGAGAGACCAGTTTTAATAATTGCTATCTAAAAATTGCGGCGATATTTCTTTTCCATTTCTTTTTTACAAAATGTTTCAAGTCTTATTTTAAAAATGTATGTAGAAAAAGAGAGATTTTATTTATTTGATTCGATAAATTCACTAAAATATGTATCTTTCTTGTGTGGAATGAGGGACCACAGTTTAGTCGTTACATATATTTTATCTTTGAAGCTTTGTGGTCTGTTATTTAGTTAATATCTTTACAAATTCTTTACTTAAAGTCTGTAGTCACGACACCTTAATTTTTAGGGTTCCGTACCCAAAGGGTAAAAAACAGACAGACAGACTGCGGAGTCTTAGTAATAGGGTCCCGCACTATTACTAAGACTCCGCAGTCCGTCTGTCTGTCACCAGGCCAACCGTGATAGTTAGACAGTTGAAATTTTCACAGATGATGTATTTCTGTTGCGGCTATAACAACAAATACTAAAACCAGAATAAAATTAATATGATATTTAAGTGGGGCTGCTCCCATACAACAAACGTGATTTTTGTGCGGTTTTTTTCGATAATGGTACGGAACCCATCGTGCGCGAGTCTGACTCGCTCTTGGCCGGTTTTCAGATACTTTTCGAGATCTGGCTGATAATCTGTGAGGACTGAGGGACCACACTTTAAGTTTGCTGCAGCTGTAGTTTTTAATATATGTATTTGTTTACAAATTCCCAGATTTGTTCTACAATAGTTTTAAGTCTAATAATAAATCCTACGATTTTTATTTTGCGTTATACCAGTTTGGTCCCTCAGTCCACACGCACATAAAAAAACGACGACAGTAAGTTATAAAAATTAATGTACGGCAGATTAATTTCATCTCTTTATTGGCAGGAAACTAAAAAAAAAGTCCGTTAAGCCACTATTAAAAACATAAGTATTCTATGTCAGCAAGATATACAAAGTTAATAAATACAGCCATGATTAAAAATAATATAGAAACTAGGCCCCATTCGGTTATTTCAGAAAATAAAGAAACGAGTAATAAAACCTTTTGATATATAAACGCAATTTTCGACATACGTCACTTTGCTCTCATAAATTTAACAGGCACAGGGGATTTTAAATTCTTGACTAGCTTATAGATAGAATAACAGGATATACTGGGTCTAGGCTTCTAAATTGTGAAATAAGCAATTAATAAGCAATCTTTGGCACATTAAAATTTCAGTAATTCCACATGGTTACTACTCTACAGAGATTGACCAGCCATTCTGATATCAGAATGGCTGGTCAACCTTAAATGTTTTAATTCTTTTAATAGATGAAATAAGCAATTCTCTCATTATGGTAAGCAAATATAAGCAATTGGTAAGTAATTTTTAGGCACAATTTGAAAGCTAAATAAGACTGTTGACCTGCGATTCTGACGCTCACAAATCAAATATAATCCTAATATTTGCTTGGGGTTGTATAAGGTTGAACGTCATCGACAACTCCTTTTACTGCACCGCATCGTTTCGTCTTTTTTTGTTCCGGGCAGGATCCTCATACGATGTCCTCCTCCCATGAGAGGTCTGTCAGACTCCTACTGACTAAAAACCACCTCGATGTTCCATCTCACACCTAAGGCGGGAGTCGTGGGAATGTACGATCCTGCCGCAACTCCTGCCTGGTGCGGGCCTCCTAGGGCATCGATCTCGGGTCGGGGAATAGAAGACTTGAGGTAGTTGACTCCCCACGCAACGTCTAAGATGGGCGCGCGTGGAACACTAGGCGCTGCCACCTTGGTTCCTGAAGTGGGGGTGGGGGGGGGTGACGGACGTCCCCGAATCCGTTACCCCTGGACCCATTTAGGAGGGCTGGAAGAGGGCGTTGTCCGCCATCTGGTGGTTTTGCTGCGGGCGGGTGAGTGGATAAAATCTACCTCTCCGTTTCCGCAGAATCCTTCTGCAAGACGACTGTTTCGCAGAAGGATACCGCCGCGTCCCAGGACTCCTCGCCGCTGACCATAGACTCGACTTCGGCCGGCAGCGACAGGTCACTGGCTACTTCAGAGATGAGGGCACGACGCCTCCCAAGCGGCACAATCTGCCAGTGCGCAGTGGTTACACCGGGAGTTTATGCGACACAGGTACTTCCCGAAGCACCCATGCCCCGAGAGCAGTTGCGTCACCCGAAACGACAAGGAGCCATCCATATGTCGCTGCATCGGCCCTTCGCTTCGCGCCTGCGCTTCCTCGCGCCACCGATACAGTGACGAGTACCTTAGCCTCCAGGTCTCAGGGCGGGAATCCGGCCAGTACGCAAGCCGCCTCGTAGGAGATTGTGCGATATCCCCTGATGGCTCGGACGGCCATCGCTCTTGGCGGCTCTCGTAGAACATCGATGCTACCGGCCGTCAAGTCATCATCCCAGATTAGGGCCATCGTCCCACGATCGCCACGTAGAGCCGCCTACAGTCGGCGCTCGGGCCCCCCAGATTGGAAAGTAGCGTTGAGAACGCCCCAACCGCGCCCAACAACTTGCGCGTGCCTCCGGAAGTGGGGGCCGAAATCGCAACGGCTATCACCAACCCTAGTACTTCATGGTAGACACGACAGCGATGCCCCCCTGACCAAGATGTAGCCCTCGCGCGGCGGCGCCATGAAAGACCATAGCCTCTGACTTGTTGAGGGCCACGTTCAGGCCTAGGCGCCGTATGCGGCTTACCACCTGTGAAACCGTAGCCGTCGCCAGCAACGCTGCTTCCTGGTACGAAATCCTCCGGGCGGTGACCAGCGTGTCATCCGCGTAGCACGTCAGTTCTACGCCCGGCTGGAGTTCGCCCCTCAGCACCCCGTTGTACCCGATGTTCAACAGGAGCGGGCCCAAGACCGACCTCTGTGGAATACTGCACGACATACGGTGTTGGTTTCAGTCGCCAACACGTCCCACGCTGACACGGCGACACACCTCTCCGCCAAATAAACCCCGAGGATGCAGCGGAGGTAGGGAAGCACTCGATGATACCGCAGTGCCTCCCGAATAATAATCCAGGGCAGGGTCTTGAAGGCGTTGGAAATGTCCAAGGACACCGCCAACCCCATCCTTCCCCGGGACAAAGCTTCCTCCGCCAGGACTCTGACCCGCGATATCGCTAGGATGGTGGGAGTACCCGTGCCGAAAGCCGAACTGACTTTCTACCAGGTCTGGACCCGCTCTGTACAAGTAGCCGACGAGATGGGCAGCGAATATCCGCTTGACCAGCTTGCCCACCTCGTCTAGCAGCACTATGGGCCGGTACGCTGACGGTGAATCCGCAGGGCAACTGGTGAATTTAAAGCAGAAGCAACTGGCGTATTCAATGTTGAAGCAACTGTCTTATTTAAAGCAGAATCAATTGGTTTATTTAATTAGATGAAACGGGCATATTTAAAGCAGAAGCAACTGGCGTATTTAAAGCAGAAGCAACTGGCGTATTTAAAGCAGAATCAATTGGTTTATTTAAAGCAGATGAAACAGGCGTATTTAAAGCAGAAGCAACTGGCGTATTTAAAGCAGAAGCAACTGGCGTATTTAAAGCAGAAGCAATTGGCGTATTTAAAGCAGAAGCAACTGGCATATTTAAAGCAGAAGCAACTGGCGTATTTAAAGCTGTAGAAACTGGCGTTTTTAAAGCAGAAGCAACAGGCGTATTTAAAGCAGCAGCAATTGGCGTATTTAAAGCAGAAAACACTAGCGTATTTAAAGCAGATGCAACTGGTATATTCAAAGCAGAAAGCAGCTGGCGTATCTAAAACAGAAGCAACTGGTGTATTCAAAGCAGAAAGCAGCTGGCGTATCTAAAGCAGAAGCAACTGGTATATTCAAAGCAGAAAGCAGCTGGCGTATCTAAAGCAGAAGCAACTGGTGTATTCAAAGCAGAAAGCAGCTGGCGTATTTAAAGCAGATGCAACTGGTATATTCAAAGCAGAAAGCAGCTGGCGTATCTAAAGCAGAAGCAAATGGTGTATTCAAAGCAGAAAGCAGCTGGCGTATCTAAAGCAGAAGCAATTGGTGTATTGAAAGCAGCTGGCGTATCTAAAGCAGAAGCAACTGGTGTATTCAAAGCAGAAAGCAGCTGGCGTATCTAAAGCAGAAGCAACTGGTATATTCAAAGCAGAAAGCAGCTGGCGTATCTAAAGCAGAAGCAACAGGTGTATTCAAAGCAGAAAGCAGCTGGCGTATTTAAAGCAGATGCAAATGGTATATTCAAAGCAGAAAGCAGCTGGCGTATCTAAAGCAGAAGCAACTGGTGTATTCAAAGCAGAAAGCAGCTGGCGTATCTAAAGCAGAAGCAACTGGTGTATTCAAAGCAGAAAGCAGCTGGCGTATCTAAAGCAGAAGCAACTGGTGTATTCAAAGCAGAAAGCAGCTGGCGTATCTAAAGCAGAAGCAACTGGCGTATATAAAGTAAAGGTAACGGGTTAATTTAAAGCGGAGGTCATTGGTGTATTTAAAAACTTGGTGATCCAGGCCAAGTAGGTATGGCAGTCCCATACTAAAATTAACAAAAAAAACTAAATCTGTTTGCTATGGTAATAATACAGATAGAAGTAGTTAAAAATAAACCGAGAGCGAGCTAGAACACTACTGGTGGAGGATTGCGCTAGTCCACGCCATCTGCCGTCATTTATCTCAGGGTAAATCGGTTATTGACTGATTGGCGTGTTGAAAGCAGAGGTGGTTGGCGTATTAGGAGCAGATGTGATTTGTGACTCGCACAGGAGACACGAGAAATAAGCTAAAACAAAGACATAAAATAAAACCCCGTGCAAGACCAAAAAGGCAAGATATTGAGTGAAGAGCAATGATTTGCGTATTTAAAGTAGGAATGATTTGCTCATTTAAAGCAGAGGTGACTGGCGTATTTAAACCAGAAGCAATTGGCGAAAATAAAGCAAAAGCAGTTGGCGTACTTAAAGCAGGTGATTGACGAACTTGGTGCACCGAACCAAATAGTAATTATGGCAAGTCTATAAAAAAATACAAAAAAAAGGAAATATCTTCACTATGGAAATGATTCATGAGAAGCCCTTGGTAAATATAGTCATCATCATCATTAATATTTATATTAATGTTCCCACTGCTGGGACATAGGCCTCCTCTTTGTGAGAGAGGACATGGGCCTTAATCCACCACGCGGGCCTAGTGCGGGTTGGTGGTTTCCTCACGATGTTTTCCTTCACCGTTTTTAGAGCAGTGGTGATGAAATAATTTACACAAAGTAAAGCGCCTGCCTGGGTTCGACTAACCTACGACCTGCGACAAGTAATTCGGGGCCGTTACCCTTGGGCCATCACTGCTTTTCTGGCTGTAAATATAGTGCGATTCAGCAAATGTTGGAGTTTCAAAAACAACCCGTCTGCTACTGAGAAATCTGGTCTGGATGCGTGTGTGAGTTTATATGATTGTAAATGAACCAACCCATGTACTTGATACTTTTTTCTTTTATTTTTTAAAACGATCTCTTTTCAAGAAATGATTGTAAACATTGTTATATATAAAATAAGTCGAGCGATTATAAATTCTCGGTAAATTGTGAATAGAACATTTCTTCTACATTCATACGCATGAAAATTACATACCTAAACCTTTCTGATGTTTTGTCTTTATCCTGAATAAGAAGGCAAGAAGTCCCGTTCTGAAAAGTTATCCAAACCCCCTTGATTGCAGTTACATTAATTCCTTTTTTTTGTTATTTTCAGTACGCCGAAGCTCAACAAGCGCAACTAGAAATCAACTTATTCGACGTGGAGGCAGCTGTTAAAACAAAGGAAACCACCGAAGGTCATAAATTAATCGCAGATTTCTTACGGAAATGCAAACAAATTCAAGAAGATACAACATCAGATGACGCTATGATTAAAGAAATAACAAAGCTAAAGCAAGAATTGTTGCAATCTAATAATAAGTATGTAGAATCTCTCATGGTCTGATGATACATAAATTCAAATAAACTTTTTTATAATTTTAGTGTTGTTTTTTTTACCGTGGGTATTTCATTAGAAGTTTCTCAGTAGCAAACGGGCTGTTTTCGAAACTCCAACATTTGTTGACTCTCGCTATATTTACAAAGGGCTTCTTATTAATCATTACCATAGTGAAGAGATTTCCTTTTTTGTTTTTCTTTTTTATAGGGCTGCCATAGGTACAAGTATCGGCACGGATTAAGAGCGCTCGGCGAAAGTGGTGGGGTGATTAGCGATTTGAACTAATTATTTGTTTGTACGTAGTTTAAATTTTGTGAATAAAGGATATTTAAATACCCAATTTTAACACAGTGTGGTTTAGGCACTTAAGCCTATCATCATATTAATAAATAATATGTCACAAAATTTAATATACTAAGTGTAAAATATGCACATTTATCAATATTAATAGTCGACTCGCAAACGCACCACCGCACAGGCCGACAGTCCATAACGATAACGACTGATCGCCCCACCACTCGGACCGGTATTTATAACTGAGCGACGTATGCGCACGAGACAGCATTACAATACTGTTATCGGCCTGTAGCGCGATCTATTGATATCTACTTATACTACATTCCCTTCCTTGTTTTGTTTTAACCAGTGGTATATAACCAAAATTATTAATAAGACATTTAGCATATTCTTATTTTTTATTAATGAATTGGCATCTGTGGCATAACACCTTCCTTTCTTTTATCCTTCCTGTTCTTCTTCTATTCCATTTCCCATTTCCATCTCCGGCCTACTGATGTAGGTTCCCCCTCACCATCAAATTTCTCTAACATTAGTTAAGAACTCATTTTATTAATTAGTTACCTGGAACCAATAAATTAATACACGAATCGTCTCGCGCGCAGGCCCGACGACTTCGAGCCTCCCGATCAAGCCGGCCTCCGAACAGGCTCCAGCACAGTAGACAACACACGTATGCTGCGGCAGACTATACAGCGTCTGCGGACCACGTGTAAGTCCTCGAATCGAAAACTTGGGCTGCACTGCAGTCCTTCCAACGGCCCCCAATCGACACACACACTGGTTCCAGGAAGCTGCCTGGCCGAGTGAGATTCGACGGTTGACCTTTTTCCCGAGGTTTGACCTACCTAGCTGGACTATTCGTCCCAGGTAGGTATGGTCGTCCACGGCTGCAGGTGTGGAGTCTCTGATCTTGACGGGAGTGGTTGCGACATGGGTGTTCAACATCACCTTGGTTTTGTCCATATTAATTTATGGACTCACTGTTTCGGAAGCACTACTGAGGTCATCGAGCTTTTGTTCTGGGGTCCTCCATGGCCTCAGCAATGACAGCTTTATAGCATCGGCGAACGGAAGGTGAGTGACGTGCTCGCCGTTGACGTCGATGCCTAGCCCGCTCCAGTCCGGAGCCTTGAAGGCGTGCTCCAGTACAGCGGTGGACGGTTTCGGAGGTGTGGCGTCTCCCTGTCCCGCACCTCGCTCCACGTCATACCGATGCTCGTCGCTTCCGCCAATACGGTGCGGCGTCAGGTTTGACGGAGACGGCCACGTTTTCTTTTGCCTTGGGGATTCCAATCCAGCGCTTGCTTCGGTATATGATCAGAATCCCTTCGCAGCGTGTGGCCAATCCAACTCCATTTGCGACGCTTGGTCTGGTGGTGGATCGGGCTCTCGTGGCATTGCTCCAACAGCTCTACCACAAAGTACGTAAGCGGCGGCGCGCCGCAGACAGAGGGGCCACTCTCACTTTGACATTTCGGTTTTACAGGGAAGATTGGGCAATATTGGACCGAGCTCAGTCGCGGCTGTCATAATTGCTGTGTGCAGGCGTTTGTCACGTCATTCATACATTAAGTACTGTAACGAGGTTGGTTGCATTGGATGGGTTACCTTTATTATTTGTTACAGACCGAATTTACTTTTTTGTTTTTAATTCTTTCTTTCAATTATTTTTAAGTTATAAAGGTCATTAATCTTTCAAGATGACAAATTAGAAATTCATTATCTAGGATTATAATAAATTATTTTAAGCCCATAGATGAAATTGGGAACTTGTCATAATAATAGGGTTCAAGTCATACAGCTTACAAATATGTTTCCTCCGACGACACAGCATAATTTTCTTCTTGTTTAAGATCATCTTTGGTTTTTTGATTTTATTAGATACCTGTTTTTTCACATTTATATTTTTGTCGAGCTCCAAGCTCGACAAAAATATAAATGTACGCTTTTTACAATTTATTTTTTTAGGTGGGATCATTATTACACTATTACTACGTCTTTTTACTCTCCAATATTCATCGTATGTGGCGTAATATTATATGTTTCGTGATGTTAAATGGATATTTGATGCCCTGTCTACCCTCTAAGGCATATAAGCATGATATGATCATGGTAGAACAAGACATGGTAGTCTCTTCCCGTGACAGCTGGGTCACGTGATTGGCCTAAGACTACGTCATCAATTGCGTTGCGGCTCTCAAACTTTTTTAGTGGGGAAAAAGATAAAATAATACAATAAGTACAAATGTTTTATAATTCTTAATAAATCGTCATATTTGATACTTTTTTTATTTATTTACTTTGCTTTCTTTTAATTGATTGCATTTTAGTATTTTTATATTATTTCGGAACGAAAACTCACAAAACTTGACTTGACTAAAATAAGTCAAAAACTAATAAGTTTAGGTTAAGCTCGGGCGTAAAGACGTATTGACAGAACTATGCCTTAAATTATGGAACGCGTATATAAATTAAATAATAAATTAATGAAAGGCACATACCAGTTATTTTAGGTGAAGTTAGTTACAATATTGAAGCCACGCATATGATAGCGTCTCTTCATTGGGAAAAGAATAAAATATATTACACCGCCTTTTATGCTGCTGTTTTTACAGTTTACGAAACAATTAACAATTTTTCTTGTGTATCTTTCAAAGTTCACGGGTTCATCACAAATGTTTGGGAGCCACAGTATTTTTCTCACCGAGCGAAACAACGCTATAAGTGTGAGTGACACGACAATAGCGATGAAATGGCTAGTTGTCAGTATGACACTTGTCAATTCGATGTGTTGCCACTGTGTGTTATTGAAATACCCGAGCAAAATGGTTTTTTTATTTTAACAAAGCAATTATGAACTAATAATTCAAAATATAAATTAATTTAACACTAAATATACATGACATAGATGAACATAGATGAATCACATGAGTTACTAAATAGTTTAGCTAGTTAGTAATTTATTTTATTTACATTAACTACATGAGAAAGTACCTAAATTTTCTAAAAAGGACAATCAATGGTAACACTTATCGTGACGTAGGCTTAGGCCATCCTAGGAAGAACATACCAGGCGAAGTATACGGAGTATGTTATTATACCATGGATATGATGTATGTTTAGACGAATCTATGTATTTATGTTTGTAACTTGGGCAACCTACTCTTTTTTTCAATTCGGAATTAATATAGTAGCAACCCTAGTGAATCTGTCAAGTTTAGCTGTCAATTTTCTAAACGGCGGGAGTGGCCCTTCTGTATACTTACTATTTTGTGGCTCTACGTTGGTGATGGTCTCGGGCCAGTAAATGCCGAGTATGCGACGAAGACAGCGGTTGATGACGACTTGGATCTGGTGTGAGATGTCTTTTGTGACCTTCTACGTTTCGCACTCGTAAAGCAAAACGGATTTGACATTTGATCCGAAGATTTTGAGTTTAATCCTATGGGTCAGTTTCCGCGATTGCCAAACAGTTCTCAGCTGCGCGAAGGTACCATCACTACCTCCAGTTTCTGACACGACGCTCCCGAGGTACCTGAACTTATGGACGCGTTCCACTGCCTCTGTGCCAATCAGCAACGGTGAAGTATTCTTCACACCAGATCTCATCTCTTGGGTCTTCCGGGTGTGACCAGTATGTACATAAAAAGTACCACTACTGGTGACTTCTTTTTTTCTTTTACCAGTAAGTATCATCTGATGATCAGACTTATAATGATGTCACTGCTGGGACACAGGCATCCTCTCAGTGAGAGAGGTAATGGGCCTTAATCCATCACGCGGGCCCAGTGCGGGTTGATGGATGTCACATGTCTTCGAATTTTTTGGTTTTAACACTTGCCGGTTTTCTCACGATGTCACGTCTACACCAGTAGGTATTACTGTCATTCTCTAATGACTGTTAATTTAATGACCAGTAGGTATATCTACTGCTATTATTGTCATTCTTTTTTTTCCTTTTTTTTAATTCATTATAGACTCGCGCTTGACCACTATCTCACCTGATGGTAAGCGATGATGTGGTCGACGGTGGAGCACGCTTGCCTAGAAGTAACCTATTCACTCTTGACTTAAAGACCCCCAGATTGTAGCTATCGGGAAACACAGACTCCGGCAGGGAATTCCACTAATTAGCTGTACGTATAATAAAAGTATTCTCAAAACGTTTAGTGCGTATGGGTGGAATGTCTACCATGTACCGATGGCACTTCGCCGTACGTCTTGTAGTCCGATGATGAAACGGGCTGGGCAGAATTAGATCATGCAATTCCATCGCACACTCCCCGAAATGTAACCGATAAAAACCGACAAGCTGGCAACTCGGTGACGGTGTTCAAGACCTTGGAGCTTTGACTTAACCAGTGCTTCATCGCCGATGAGCCTCTTGGCCCGCTTTTCGATCGACTCTAGTGCATCAAGCAGCTGGTATTTGGCAGATCCGTCCCAGAGATGAGAACAGTACTCCATGCATGATCGAACTTGCGCTTGGTACAAGCTGAGCAGCTGTTCTGGCGTGAAGTACCTCCTCACCTTCGCAAGGATCCCCAGCTTTTTGGCAACCAGCTGTGCCTTTGCCTCAATGTATGGCCCACAATTAAGAGTCGATGTCAACGTAACGCCAAGAAGCTCAAGATGGTCAGTTATTGGCACGGTCGCATCTCGGAAAGTTGGAGCCGGGTAAAATTGGCTCTTTTTAGCGGAAAAAGACACGCCTGGGTTTAAGCAGCATTAAACCTGACCAGATTGGCATCGTCCCATTCGGAGATTCCGTGCAAGGAAAGGTTCAAGCGCTCCACCATGGCCTCCCG
This sequence comes from Orthosia gothica, assembly GCA_949775005.1. Taxonomy (NCBI): domain Eukaryota; kingdom Metazoa; phylum Arthropoda; class Insecta; order Lepidoptera; family Noctuidae; genus Orthosia; species Orthosia gothica. The sequence continues at coordinate 17,798,454 of OX459043.1, read as the reverse complement.
GAGCGACTGGATCTGAGGCCCGGTAGCACGAGCGTTGGACAAGTATCTCTCAGCAACAGTGCTGTCGTCTGCATACCCAAAGGTTTAAGCAGATCGTTAATGTGCAGCAAGAATAAAGTTGCTGAGAGTACCGACCCTTGAGGGACCCCGGTATTGGTCCGACGAGCAGCCATCGATAACCACTCGAATGGACCGATCTCTCAGAAAGTCTGCAATCCAATCACACAGACCACCGGGCAAACCGAATGAAGGAAGCTTACCAATAAGGCTTTCGTGCCAGACCCTATCAAAAGCCTTCGAGATGTCGAGGGAGACGGCAAGCGCTTCCCCGTGCCTCTCGATGGCCTCACTCCAGATGTGAATAGCATACGCTAGAAGATCCCCAGTAGACGGATTTCGGCGGAAGCCATATTGGCGGTCACTGAGGTTATCGTTTGCTTCTAGGTATGCCAGGAGCTTAATACTGAGTACACGTTACATACTCTTACAGAGTATGGAAGTTACAGATATGGGTCTATAGTTGGCCGGGTCAGCTCGACTGCCCTTCTTGGGCACGGGCTGTACGTTAGCTTGCTTCCAAGCATTCGGCACTTTTCCAGCCTCATACGAAAGGCGGAATAGGCGTGTCAAGATCAGAGACAGTTCAGGCGCACAGGTTCTAAGAACAATTGCTAGTATTCCGTCAGGATCGCTAGCCTTGTTCACGTTGAGGTTGCGCAGCACCCGACGGACGTCCTTTTGATGGATATGAATGCCCAACATACTCGTCTCGCATCCATCAGGAGAAGGAGTGGGCCGCGCGTCACCAGGATTCAGACGTGAAGATTCCGTAAAAAGAAGGAAGGAGAAGGCAAATAAATTTGCCTTCTCCTCAGCGGAGTGGGCCAGCGACCCGTCGGGTTTCAGCCATGGTGGTAGTGAGGGACGGCAGAAGTTCGACTCGACCGATTTAGCCAGGGACCAACACGCTTTACTATCTGCTGGGTAAGAAGTAAGTTTGTTCCATATTCGGCCGATGTGGTCGAACCGAGCCCTTCGCAACACCATCTTGCAGGACTTGGCAGCCCTGTTGAAGGCTTTCTTCTTCTGACCCACGTCACTTGCCTTGCGCGATCGAGCGTCGACCCAAGCCAGGTACGCCTCATGTTTAAGCGCGTCGGCGCGCTTACATTCGGAACCAAAACCATGGCCGGTCTTTGCTAGACATTGATACGTCAGAGAACGGAATGTAGTACTCCATTCTCTGACGCAACACATCCGTCACGGCATCCGCGCACGTTGATGGATCAGTCGAAGAAAAGCAAGTAGGCAGCCAAGGATAGCATGCGAAGAAAGATCGCATACCATCCCAATTTGCTGACTTGTACCGCCAAACCCGCCGGGTGCCTCTTGGGCTGGGATCGGGCAGGGAATAGACGGACATAGACTTCACCAGACAGTGGTCGGAACTACCCAAAGGTGAAGCTATCGACACAGAGTATCTGTCTGGATCTGTTATCAGCAGAAGGTCCAAGCAATTCGCTGTGTGCGAATCAACATCCGGCACCCTCGTTGCCCCCTGGACCAGCTGGGTGAGGTTTAGCGCTAGCGAAAGCTTACGAATCTCCCATCCAGCATGATCAGTGCACTGGTATGGGAAGAGCCACTTCTGGTGGTGGTCATTAAAGTCCTGCTGCTGAGCCGCATCAGCCGCCTCACTGATGTACTCTGTGAGCCTGGTTGTCTCCTGCAGCCTAATTGTGTATGTAAATTCGGCAAAGGTAACAATTCTGTTTCTTTCCCAAAAACACACACATACACAAAGAAGTTGAATCTTTATTCAACTTCTTTCGTTTTCAGAGTGTATGTGTGTGTTTTTGGGAAAGAAAAAAATTGTTTCCTTTGCCGAATTTACTTACACAATTAGGCTGCTGATCTCCGCTGTGCGAACGGTAGACACAGGCGTAGATAATTTTATCAAGACCTCCACCAGAGCCCAGAGCGTTGTGAATCGGGAGTCCTCAAGGTTACGGAGACGCCGATAGCAAATGTCGTCACGGGCGTACATACATACGCCCGCCCGTGGTCTAAAATTGTGCTCCAGGGTAAACCCTGGGTAAGACAGGTACGACACATCTGACGGATTCGCTATCTGCGTCTCCGTAAGGAAAAAGAGCGCTGGTTTCTCAGCCTCCACCCGATAGTGGACTGCAGTGATATTTGAGTGCAGACCTCTTATATTGGTGAGGTGCACTTTGTGGGGGAGGGTGTGCAGCCGCTGTTTTACTCCAGTATTCTTTTTCCTTTGCATTCTATAAAATAAAAGAGTGAATGGAATAGAGGTGAAGGAAGTGAGACGAGGTTTCACGCTGCTAACCTACAGACACGCACTGAAAGGACGCCATCATTGGGGCACTAGTCTGGAGACTGCGGGGACGCCCGAGCCCCCCCGGAATGTCCATCGGGCCCTCCCGTCTGGTCGCCAACCAGCACTCCGGTGCATTCCGGGATTTTTTGACAGTTGGCGGGGCAGCCTTACGTGTGTGGCTGGCACACTACTAGGGCTCTCAACTACCTGCGGTCGGCCAGCGGCGCACCGTGCCTCGGATCCCGCTACCCTCCGCGACTAGTCTCCCGATACATCCCTAACAGCGCGCGTCAGGCTGGTCAGCATGCAGTGGAACAGCTATCTCGACCCAACTCCTCTACCCAATTCTCTGATGACTGTCAATTGAATGGCCAGTAGTTATAATCTACTGCTATTACTGTCATTCTCTGATGACTGTCAATTTAATGACCAGTAGGTATATTCTACTGCTTGTCAATTTAATGACCAGTAGGTATATTCTACTGCCTGTCAATTTAATAACCAGTAGGTATATTCTACTGCCTGTCAATTTAATAACCAGTAGGTATATTCTACTGCATTTGTGTGCTCTTTGATTTATTATTTTAGAACTTATCATGTAACACAAATTAAATAACTAACGTCACGGATTCGTCTCCCAGGTCGGGCAGTGTCACTTGGTTTCCCCATCAGGAACCTCCCAATAATACACCGGTATGCGTGATGTTATGTTAGGCCAGTGGTTGCCTAACATATATATATAGCATAACAGTTGCCACAAAGGGTAACTAGGCTACTCCTACCCAACTACTACACTAAACTAGATTATTGGGTTCGTGAAAATAGGGAAATTTTAGAATTATAGTTTTATTCCAACCAAATCTTACTTTTTAGCTAACTTTAACCACAGTCGTTCCAAAGAAACTTTCAATCTCTACTGCAGCAAAACTGCCAAGCAACAGTTACCCGCGAGTGAAGCCTCTAACGCCACGGCTCTCTAGCCGACCAGCAATCGCATTGCCCTCACACAACGGTATATCTGACCCAGACCTCCGACAGAGCTAAACGCAATATCGCGCACCTACGGACTACTTGTGTTGCCTCAAGATATCCCGATTTACGACTACGATTACGCTTAACTACTGGTACGGTTGAACACACACTACGGACGATAGACTGAATTACTCGACCTTCTACAGCTTGCTCATCAATCATCATTGAAACGTGAGCACGTGATCCACTATCATCTTCCTAAACCTATCGTGTGTATACTTCTAAGTTCTAAGCGAACCTATTTAAATCTATTAGTGTATAACGATCACCGATAAAGAAAGGTTCCTCTAAGCCTTAGCAGTAATTGATCAGAAACCGTATCAGCGCTCATGGCACGGCTGCCACAGCAGCTCACTCATGCCACCCATATCGTCGTTACCTCAAGTGATACGACCAACACACACACTTCATATAGAGTCATACGACTTCTAGGTTATTACAAAACCAATACAACGACAGTCTCCTTTGAGACCCTTGTCCCCGCCACACCATCAGCTGGCCATCGCCCCCTGAACAACTCGCAAGTGAATTGCAGGTAAGACTACAAACTAGTTTGTACAGTGCGACCTAATAGCCACGGTATGTGCTCTCCTACTCGGTGTAGGAACTCTTTTCACTGTTTTCTACGTTTAACTCGTTAGGAGCACTACTTACTCCTTTATATTCGATCATGAGCGTACTTATTCGTTCTATTACTATTTAAAGATTTGAAAAGATAGTGATCGCAAGATCTAATACTATCATAATGTTACTTTGAAAGCAAGTTAATTGAGATCTGAAGATGAAAATCGATCAATCGAGATCGTTGTAAATCGTCACGCGACATAAGATCTGTTCTGAATACATGTAACTGACCAATGGCCAGTATTAGTTAAAGCAGCTACAATACTAACTCGCTTCTGACTCTTAAAATTACAGTTTTGCAGTCCTTCACAAGGGTTAACTCGTCCTTACTGAACAAAATGTTAAAACTATTACCGACAATAAAAAATTCATTACGTACTAGCTGTGTACTAAGTATGTCTCAATTGCCTAGTGATAGTGCTAGGTATAACTACTAATTCAATGATCAAACACAATTAACTCAAAACTTATAATTTCATTAGGAATTATCATTTTTCTTGAATGAAGTACGGCATTGTTACTATATCTAACGTTCAAACAAAAATAGTCAGCCAAGGCTAGCTAATGGCCAACAGTGATATTCTTCAACAACACTAAAACTTGACTGGTGATAGCCAACATGGATTATGACCTGACATGACCCTTATTGTTTACAAAACCAGAAGTTTGAATAATAAACACTAGTCCTGAACTCCTGAGCCATAACAAAATGAAAACGACTCACCAGATTAGCATAAAGATCCGTGTGTATGGGATCCACACATCCACACCCTCCTCCTTGACCTGTCCAGCACCTTGGTTGTTGCTAGCTTGCTTGCTGCTCCACTCTGCACTGTTTTTTTTATTATTCAAGATTCGTTTTTCTTTAAACACGCCAGTTGTTTTCTGCTTTAAATACGCCAGTTGCTTCTGCTTTAAATACACCAGTTGCTTCTGCTTTATATAGGCCAGCTGCTTCTGCTTAAAATATGGCAGTTTCTTCTGCTTTAAATATGCCAGTTGCTTCTGCTTTATATATCCCAGCTGCTACTGCTTTAAACACGCCAATTGCTTCTGCTTTAAATACACCAGTTGCTTCTACTTTAAATACATCAGTTTCTTCTGCTTTATGTACGCCAGTGGCTTCTGCTCTAAGTTCGCCAGTTGCTTCTACTTTAAATACGCCAGTTGATTCAGCATTAATTACGCCCGTTGCTTCTGCTTTAAATACGCGCGTTGCTTCTACTTCAAGTACGCCGGTTGCTACTGCATTGAATAAGTCAGTTGCTTCTGCTTTAAGTACGCCAGTTGCTACTGCTTTCTGCTTTAAATACGCCAGTTGCTACTGCTTTAAATAGACCAGTTGTTTCTACTTTCAAATCGACAGTTGCTTCTGCATTAAATACGACTGCTGCTTCTGCGTTAACAACGCCAGTTGCTTGTGCTTTTAATACGCAAATCACCTCCGCTTTAAATACGCGCATGACCTATGTTTGAATCTTCGGAAAAAGTTGTAATAAGTTCGCATCAAAGACTTAATCGCTCAAAACAACTAGTCTGCGCATTGCCATGACCAGGTGCTGGTAATCCAGTGCCTACCCAATGGACCACTATTAATATATCATAGCAGTTATTCGGCGGCCAGTATTACAGAATCTATCTCTTGTTACTTTTACTCTTCAACTTTTTGGGATCACATATTTTTCAAGAACTGCGTTGTACTTTCGAGGTTATTAGTTCATTCAGAATAAGCAGTCCGTAGGAAAGCTCATTTGGGCTGTACTGGTATCAGCAGCTAGCTAAACTCTAACCAATTAGGTACTTAGTATTCGAGTTTCGAGTCTGAAGTTGGATAGGTTTCAGAGGATGGAATCTGTATAGAGGACTTGGTGGTAGGTAAAGCAAAGTACAAATAATTATAGTAAAAACAATGTGGATATGATTTAACAATTTTTTATTAATAATATGAAAACAATTTTTAATGAGACTTTAAATGAATTCTCTTATGCATTATTTATATTAATGTCAAAAACGATATAATTTAGTGGCTTGAGTTCCAAGTAATATGAAATAGATATCTGTGAAAATCCACTAATTTAAATATTATACACCTATGAAACAATTTAATGTTTTATTAAATAAAAGCCCTAAGCCTTCGGTATTTGGATTCCGTGTCACAAAATATATCTAAGGTTTTGCTTTGAATAAAACAATTTAAATGCGACTTGTTTGAATCTGCATTACTCGTTAGTTCACAAAAAGTCTTCTAGAAAATGCTTTCGTTTAATTAAATTCTGAAACTGTCATTAGGACTTTTTGTTTTGAATTTCAAATTTACATTATTAGAAAATTTACTCTGTTGAACATTTGGTCAGCACAAGAAACAGAACAGATGTTTTTGGATAATTTTTATGTCAAAATAATGTTTTTTTGGTGCTCTGTCTTGTTGTTTATGCTGCTAAACGTTTTTACATTATTTACACTTTTGTCGGTGGGACAAAAAGATAAGCTAGAATATTTACATTAAATTATTTACATTATATATGTCACAGCAGGGGTACACATTTTTGGAAATAATGACAGAAACCAAATATACTTTCGTTTTCAAATTGCAATATTATCACTTTTTGCATTTGTATCTCTAATACTTAATAATTCAGACTAACCTTTTAAACAAAATACAAGTTTAGTCTTTTAAAAACCAAGTAAACCTTATATAGAAATATACATGATTTAGGTTTACTACTGTGTTTACATATTTGACATTCATTTCTTCCCAAAATGTGGACGTTCTGAACATCTTTTTAAATAATTTAAACATCAAAAAATTATATTGGCTTATAAATTATTATTTTACGCGGAGTTTTAAAATTGCCCCACCGCTTTAAATTTATTAGATCACAAGGGCGGCCCCTGTAAGGCCACGCTTCCACAGTCAGAGTATAGTCAAGTAAATTCCCATAATAATCATTATTTTGCCAATAATGGTAATATCACTTGAAGCTTTTAGTAAGATAATAACAAATTTTAGAAACTCATTTGCGAATATAATTGCAGTGTCATTTCTCACGCAAATGAGCAGTATTACTACATTGTATTTAAAGCTGTTAATAATTATGAATAAAATAAATAATTGCAATATCACGCCAAAAACGGATTTGTTTATTAATTAATAAGCGTATTCTATCTACTCTCTTCAGTACGTTAACAAGGTACTTATTTTACTAGTAGGTACATTTCTCGTACTCCAGAGGACTATCTCAATCTGTCTAAGCGTATCGTATTAATTCGTCTTTCGTTACACTTACGAGTTCCTATCGTATCTATCAGACGATAAATTTCTAATAGGGGTCTCCGCCTGTGGAAACGTGACATAGGAGCTAGGTTTTCACACCATAGCTCTGTCGGGCCATCCCTTAAGACTAGAATCGAGCCTTCGATTTGGTGGCTCTTCTCACGAGAAATATAATCGCACTGCATTCTGAAACGTCCTGCGGCACATCGGGCATTTGTCTGTCGCCAGCGCGCATTTGGCGCACGCCACCACGTGTCCGCACGGCACGAAGCACACATTGCGCTCCTCCGCGTAACAGATTTTACACAATTTGGAGTCGTCCACGGAGTTCTCCGGCGAGTCGAGCGGCGAGCTGGGCGGAGTGGCCGTCCGAACGGGCGCCACGTCGCGTCCCTCCGTTGCCGACACGGCGCACGCCTCCGTCATCACCTTCTGAACGTACTCCCGTCCCTTAACCAGCTGCACGTAAGCGCAGCGATCGAACCAGCGCGCGTGTTGCTCCCACGGCACGTCATCATTTTCCCAGTCTTTCAAGCCTCCGTCGCAGTAATAGCATTTAGTCTTGTCACTTTGACCAGTGTAGAAGAAGCCAGCCTCGGCAAGCTCCTCAGGTTTCTGTTTCATACATCTTGGCCAGTCTTGGAAACTGCGCAGGCGAGCTGCTTCGGAGGCGTACCGAGGGTGCACGGGGCCGGCCATGCGCGGAGGCGTGGTGCTGCTGGCGGAAGCGCGCGCGCCGCATTCGTCGCGCCCGTTGCCACTCAGCTCTGAGCTGGCAGCGCCGCCCAACTTTCGGACGAATGGGCATTGCGGTGCCCATCTCTGATGGTCCTTGGCTGGATCGTCGCCTTCAACCCATTTCATTATTTCCACCTTACAGAATGCGCAGCGGACTTCGTCTCCACGGCCGAGGTAATAAAATCCATTTCGGGCCAGTTCGTCTCCGGATAGGAACGTGACGGGCCAATTTTCGAACGTTTTAATTCGTTCATCTTCTTTGCGCATGTCAACTGTATCCGCGCCGAAACTAAATTCGTGGTTGTCGGTCTTGTCGATGGAGAACGAAGAGGAAGAAGAAGGTGTGGAGGGTGACGAAGCCGGAGAGCCGGCGTTTGAGTCGTAGTTCGGCGTCTGCAGCCCAAGATTGACCAGAGGCTTAAGTTTACCCTCGCGCGGAACGCTCTTGAATAGCGTCAATGCCGAGGCGGGGCCATTGGATGCCACTGAAAAGAAAGAAAAGTTTTATTAATACATAGTTTTTAAGATCAAGTATATGACTAGCAGTATCAAGTAAAATGTTATTAGCTGTTAATTTGATGTCAATTTAGTTCTTTTTAAATTGATAACGAACGTCAGTAGGTACCTAATACAAATATATAAAAGATTGCATTTTGTATTCAGGCAAGACTTATAATGAGTTCAGATCTAATTTAATATCATTTAAACATACAAGATGCAGTCATATGTAGAAGACAGCCGTGTGCTAGTGTGCGTTTGAAAACAGTTTCACATAACAACAAGTTCGCGGCCGCCGGGGCCGGCCCGGCTGGCTGCGTCATCCACATTCCATTGCCTACCGCCGCCCCGCAGCCCGACCTCACTCCTCCCTAAGTGCACTCAGTGCGCATGTACCGAATGACCACAATCGGTTTTCTAACCTTAGTACACCAAGACTTCCAAGACCCCAAACAATTGATTGGTTTTATGGTTCTTAACAAATACATAATATGTGGCAAAGTACCCTAGTCGCAGATTCCTATTGAAGTTTCATAAAACTAATATGCAAGGCCATATGCAAGTGTCTTCAGAGGGATACAATTTTGTGGAATTTGGTCGACAAAATACTCATAAACAATAACAGCTTTTCCGGCAGTCATTGACCGCAATGAACTGCCTCAGAAAAAGTTCCAATACGAAACATGAACAATTTCATTTAAAGGAGTTTAGAGCAAAGAAAACTGAACAACTTCTGTTTTATCCTTTCTAATGTGAAAATATACCATTAATCAAACTTTTATTCACACATAGGCAATTCTTATAAGAGAAGAATAGAAAGAAAGTTCCAATGTTACCAAAACAATAGGCCTCCAAAATAGGTAATGGCCGACAGTACACGGATCGATATTTACCATTTCTACTTTTAGTGTCGATTAAAAGCGGCATTTTGGCGGGACTACACATATAACTTTTCATGTAACACTGCGAATACACATTGCAAAAAAACTAGAACTTTTGCAAATTATAGTTGAGGAATTAAAATAATAGCGCGTTATCGTACGAGTGAGTACGGACATCGTTGGCTGTACGTATACTGTGCCGCCTGGTGGTGATACTGTGCTACAGCGACCACCCCACTGCGCAAGCGTACGCACTTCAAAAGAGGGTTTAAATAGTAGGACTGCAACCCTCCGCGATCAGGAGTATTGTCGTGCACGACATATGGGGTGCGCGCTGCGTTTCGGCAATTCGCCATTGTAAACTAAATACAACACAGCTGTTAGGTACGACAATACGCAGACTGCAGACAACTTTACCGCGCTAGAAGGATGAAGTAAAATCTACAATTGCTCCATCAAAATAATATTTTTTTGTCTGGTTAATCATGATGATATTCACGTTTTGAGATTATCTTTAACTATGATGAGATCAGGGATACTTATTGATTTAAGATATTTTTTTCATTTTGGATGTTAATTCTATAAAACTGCGGTATTTGACTTTATTACGTAAAGCTATAAGGCTTAACTACTGGTAAGTATTTTGGTAGTAGGTACCTAATGGATAGAATTGGTAGAAATGGGTATGGACAGAAATTCTAATAACCGGCCCGATACCCGAACTATTGAGCAGATAAAGCAGAAGAAAACCGCTAAAATAAGTATTTAGCTAAGTGCTAAACTTTGGCCTTAGGGTCTCTTTTTTAGATGTTTGCGTTTCCATTAACGTTTTTTTGAGGTCAACTTTACATGTTACCCCTCACTTTATTTCCCCCCTATCCAAAATGATAAGATAACATAACTTTAATTATCGCTACTATAAAACTTGAATACCTACATTATTTTACAAAACTTGGTTATTCCCTGAAATGCGGGTAAAACTCTTTCTACTTTATTCCTCAAATTCCATCTGGCAACACTGATAGTAAGTTCTCAATCAGGCAAGCGTCTGGTGCGACGTTGCCGTGCCGTTCACAGCCGACCGGATTTCATTCATATTTGAGACGCGACGTTGCCGTCTTCAGCGGAAACCGCGACCACACAGCGTAAAAAAGGGCCTGTGGAATGTGGCAGTAGTTTACTGATGGGCGGGTCTAATACAACACCAAATAAAAAGTAGACAAAAGTGGACGCTTGGAATGCGGAGTGTAGTACTTTAGTTTTAGAAAAAAAGTAGTATATAAAGCGTCGAAAGATGTATTGATCATCTTTATTGAGTTTAGGAACTTCAACAATAGACATTGAATAAAATTTTACTAAGAAATGCCGGTGCAATTAATAAAACTTTCTTCCATGAAAGATATTATAAAATATATCATTGCAAAAAGTTATCCCCAAGCCCAACATTAAATATAAGAGCAGACATGTTGGTTGTTAAGTCCAGCGGGCAGACTGATATCATGTGCAAAGTTCACATCACTCGCCGCAAAAAGCAAATGAAATTCAGCATTGTGCCTTAAGAGAGCGGCGAGAGGCGGCGCCGGCCGGGAGAGCAAGCGTGGGGAAGGGGACGGGGCCGTGTTCTCATGCCTATGGGTGGTCGACGCTCGGCTTTCGAATTCCAATGCCTCGCCTGTAGCGCCTACGCGCTAGACTGCTATCTATTTAGCTACATACGTCTACGTAATTTCAGTACAGTTGTATCTAAGCAATTTCTCCTTAAATAATTCAAACTGTTTACGAGTTGTTGTGCTTATTTCTAGACGGAAGCCACGTAAAAATGAATCAGTCTTCAAATGGAATTGTATGAATGAATTTTATGCTTGTTGGCTTAACGTAGTTTAAACAAACTATGGCTTCTCTCATCATAAAAGTAGGAAAATAAACTAAAGGATAGCCCGGAATTAGTGTCAGCGGAAGAGAACATCCGCCAGATGGGGCACACACATATCAAAGAGCTCGGCATTGAATATAAAATGTACGACGAAAAAAATATCCTACTAGGAATAACTAAGTAACCCAAAAAATCCACATTGCTACGATAAGATAAACGCGCCGAAATTACTTTTAGCTTGATAAAGGATCAATATTGATCCTTTATGGCATTTTGTTATCTAACTGCCTATTTTATGTTATCTGTGACCTAACCGCCAGCCGCCGTTACCCTATATTGGGCAGTTCTACCACAGGTTCTGCGCTCATTTAGAACTTGTATACGTGTGCTGTAGACGCCCTACTCCGCATGGCGTCTGCTATTACTACATTCCAAAATTTAACTTGCCCGAAATTCGCAATCATTAAACTGGAATGTGATGAAAAGAATACTATGTTGATTGCATATGGATTAAAACTAAATTAATTTATTTAAATAGCATAAAATATGCTTGTTAGCAACCCTTTTTTAAAGTGTTTCTATATTTGTACAGTCAGCAACAAAGTGTTAAGTAGATTTTTTTTGCTGACTGTACCTTATCTGCCGGATATAGTTTGAGCTAGAAGAATTTCTACAAATCTAGAAAATCTGGATAATAGCTCCTATAAATAAAATACTAATTAAAGCCTTATTTGATAGTTTAATTATTTTGTTTGTTTACATTTTATCTAAGAAAGTTTATATGTATTTGTTTGTTTATTATCTTTGACAGATAGATAAATAAAAAAGAGCCAGTCAGACTGTAGATAAAAAAAATACAGTAATAACAAACACTGCTAACAGATGGCGCTACTGGTAAGCAGAGTTACAACCTAGCTGTTCTGAATAATTATCACAAAACCAATGTACAAGAGGAAAAGAGTTCTTTAAAATTAAAGTAGCACAAATGTAAAGGAAACTTTATGTGAATAATAATGGTTTTCCCAGTACTGATAAAAGGGCATAATTATAGTGTTCAACGGTAACATTTACCATTTTGAACATGTTGGCATTATTGCCTACTAAAATAATATTAGTTTAATAGAATTCATCTCTATGGTCAAGTTGTCTCAATATTGGCATAGAAATAAATTCAATCCAACACCAATTAGGTACTTACAAATTTGGTAACAGCGAAGAGGCCCCACTGGGTAGAGTATAATCAAGTGGCAAGGCCACACAAACACTACTATTGAGCCATGGAAAACAGATTTCTTCTTACTCGCAGGTAAATCAAACGTATGGCTTATTACTGTTATTCCTAACATGTCTTATTTAAGGCAAAAACTAAAGTAATAAATACTATCTATTGTATGATATATATACGGGTATATCTTATCAGTAAGTATGTACTTTATGATTCCCCGAAAGCGTACATAAGTCATAATGATAATAAATATTATAATCTTGATGTACAAGGGTTCTAGAAAATATCCCATTTTCTTTGTAGATTTCTAAAAGGACACTTATTAAGAGCTCTCTGTTCAGTTAATCAACATTCTTTTTCTTTATGACATCAGCATTTAATTTTAGCTCACACTTGCGTTGTATAGATGGCGTTGGTATAGCTATAATGCTTTTTAATTACTTGCTTACAAATAACTAACAATGGGGTGTATTTTAGTTGTTGTTTTCTAGTTTTTATAGTAGGGTATATTTACAAGCTTATTTCTTTAAATTAGGATCAAACTAACTCAGCCATATTATTAGTCTTTATTAATTAATAAACTGGGGCGTTACAAAGCATCAACATTTAATTCTGCCGCAACAAAGGAAAACAATAATACTTATTTGCTATTGGTAGTCTCATTAGTAACATTCAAGGTAAGGACTAATTAATAGTAAATGCTATTGAAGATTTGGCACAATGCAATTTGTGTCAGCTGATATTGTTTATATTGACAATAAAATATATTTGAATGGGTTTGCACTAAATAAAACCCCTGGCCAGTATTAAAGATTAACAATTTTTTTTAATATTGATGCTACTGATTCTCTGTAGCATTTTTATAGAAAGTTTAAAGTAATAGAAATGGTTGTCTGACATTTATCTTTACAATTTAACTTTTTGCTACAAACGACATAATATCATTAACATCTAATAATAAAATGTAAACACCCAAAATAAAACTACAAATCTAGTGTCGAGAATAAGTGACGTCGCCCTCGTTCCAAATTTAAAAACATATGGTCATGAAAAGGTTATGTAAAAGCAATTATTTTTACCTTTGGTAATATCCATTTGTAATCCAGTTTTTTTTGTATTTACACAAGGTATAGAACACGACCACATCAAATTGATTGTTTTTGACTAGGTTCTTACAAGCAGTTCTCACTCTCACTTGTCAAACGTTAAACGGATTGACAACAAACAACACAACTCTCCAACATGAGTGCGAAACTCGCTACTGACGAAACTAACGACGTTCACAGCGGTTCACGATCGATCGCTGTGGTAATTGACTGAATAGTAAAGAATACGTCACTACTCTGCGATGTCGGACTAAAACTGGATACACGCCACACTGACACTCGCCAAGTCGCCACAGCCGCGGCATACGCTACGCTCGCTGTGCGGCGAGCAGCCAGTCGCCGGCGAACCTCGGAAATTAGAGTTGCCAGATAAAAGATTATAATCGTATCTATACTATTATCTGGAAACTACTAATCGGTTTATTTGATAAAACAAAATATTAGAGCCTGCCTTATAAAACATAAAAGCACAAAAGTCAAATAAAGAAAATTTTATAAATCTTTTTTTTTAATGTATCATTATCTATTTAATAATAACAGTTAGGTACTAACTGTTGTCACAATTTTGTTTTTGAAGCTAGTGTCAAATTGATAATCTATTGATTTGTTATTTGACAAGAATAATATTCTCGATTATTTTGGTCATACTATTTGTACGAAATAGGTTTCAAAACATGGCAACATTATGTTGTAACTGCTGTAGAGTTTCAGATAAGTTTACTTTGCACTGTTCCCAATCTTTAAAATGTATACCTAATAAAAATATCGGCACAATAGGTATGTTTCAATGTTCTTATTTGTTTGGTTCCTACCGATATTTTAAGTTTTTGTTGCCTCTATTAATTATATAGTTTAGTTCCTAACAACCGGATGTTATTTGAATTGTTTAAAAATTTAGTGAATAAATTTGAGTTCCCAAGATTATAAATAAGGAAACAAGAAACAGTATTTTCCGAGGTTCTATCTGGCGATAAATTTAATCTATAGACAAGTGGAAAAATATTTTTATCTAGGTAGATACTCGCTTTTACAAGGAACTTTTTAAATTGAATCTTATCTTTCAATACATACCTATCTATTTGATTACCTATTTATTTATTTAGGTAGTGAAGGTACCTGCAATTTATTGTTTCCTCTAGGTGAGGTTTGTAGGTACTAGGAAGGTAATTACTTGTCCCACAGCCATAAAACTTAAATACCTACCTAAGTACAACAAAACTACCTACCACCATGTTCTTAAAAACAAATTGTTACCTTACTAGATCTCTAGTAACAAAACCGATCTATTCCAACAGTTTTAACTTTTAAACGTTTTATATTATTTAGTTGTAGGTAGGTAGGTACTCAATGGAGGACGAAGATGGGATGAAGCTATTATGAATAACTGAGAAAGAAAAAGACGTTCTACCAATCCCAAATAAGTATGGATAAGCAGTGAGAGAGATTTGGCAGTGATGATTGGTTTTGACGGTAAGTGCTATCCTTCATTTTATATTTAGTTTTTATACCTACCTACCAATATTTAAAAAATAATATTAATATTATTTAAAAAAAAACTTCCAACAATAGATTCACACAATGGGTAATTTTTGAGTACCTACACTACCTACGTTGGTAAATGTAAAACACATTACTGGGAGGTAGGTAATCTGTAATGTAAAACAATGATAGGCGTCATAGGTAGTTGTTGCACTATATTACTAAGAACTTGGCCAAAATTCCCTATGCGGGACATATGGGACAAAAAAACACTAGGTTTGAAAGGAGGGAAAAATAAATAAACCCGCACTCACCTGGCACTGCAGAACTTGAAGGTTTCTTATTTTTCGCATCTTTCCTCTTTATGTTTTCCTCCATGCCCTGAGATGCAAAATAAATTACCTATTATTAAGTTTCACTTTACACTATTTGGTCAACCATTTCAGTTGCGTACCTACAGTTAAAATTAAATATTTAATTTAGCGAAAATTTATCAAAAAATGTCTGACGTCTATCACTCCCGATCAAAGATAAATTAACACCAGAGATAAACAAAATCAAATCGCTGATCTCCAAGGAGGTAATTATGTAAGTATTTTACCTGCAAAAGAGCAGTTGTGAACTAGCGAGCAGTGCAGCTGTCGCCTCAATGCTAATACGTGTAAACGAAGCCGAGATACGGTGATAAACATCGTTCTACGTACTAATAAAACGTAACACAACTTGTCGAATGATTAGCTCATAGATAGGTACGTAGGAGGAATTGCATATTGTTGATCAATCAAACCCTGGCTCCTTCGGTGCAATGTGCAATCCTTCTCATAGTCAAGGCCTTCCTATTTTGAAACTTTATGAAGTTCTTAGCTCCTCCTACCTGCATTAGTTTTGAAAATAAAGTCTGTTTCGGCTAGGTACTTGTTTACCTTGTACCTACCTACCTAATTATCATACAAATTTTTCAAGAATTTATTAACTATTGTGTAATTTTTTAAGAAATATGTCTTATCATCTACGGGGACGTACCTAAAGGCTAGTGTCATCATCAATTAAACGATTAGATACTTGCCGTGTGCGTCAGTGCGGTATGGTTATGGAAGCTGTCTTTCTGATACCTTACAGCATCTGGGTTGTTTATAGTAAACAGCTGTTAGCTTAATCAGGGCAGATGTCAATCCACCTTAATAATATTGCATTGTGAAGGTGGGTAGTACAAAAAGCTGGTAATATTTGACGTTGGCAGGTGCGCGCGCAGCTTGCGCAGGCGCGGGCGGCATCAGCTCGGCCAGCTGCCGCCCCACGTGCTCCGCAGCTGTCGCCCTCATCCCTTGCACCGCACCCCCGCACCCCCTTAATTCTTTCCTGAAATTAGCCAAAAAAACGTTCCAAATTCTAATATGCAATAACATCGGGACATCCCGTTCTTTGTTGATAGATGTTAGGATTATTTCCGAGTTCTTGCCCTTCTTTCTAAAGTTGTCAGAATTAGCTCTACTACCTACCCAAAACATGTGACGTCCATTAACGTTTAGGTTAAGTGACCACTTAGCAGCTAGTCGTTAACAATATTTCTAAGAACACTAGTAAATAATTCATGTTCATAGGTAATAGGATAGGCTAAAACTCACTAAAGGTCTGTCTGGCTGCGGTGGCGGCAATGCACCACAGACGCATGTTAGTAATAATAAATGCATATTTTAATGAATGAACCCGGCCCGACGAGAGTGGTGCCTACAGCGTTCACTTCGTGACTTAACAATGACCAAAGAGTAGAGGTACACAGATGTTATGTACACATTGTAGTTAGAGTGCCCAAAGACATTCAAGAATTAACAATGAAACGTGGGAGCCAAAATGTGCTAAAGGAAAGTAAAGAAAATATTGTGATTTTTAATATCGCAAGGTATTTTTACCCAAATGCAACAAACTACCAACTAAAGTAAGCCACAATTAAATTAAAGGCATCGCATAAGATTTTTTTTCCAAAATTCTACGAACTTTCCTAGACAGACTGACAAAGGACCGAGAAATCGTTCAATAAAAAAATATTTCGAAGATATGATTTTGGCGCGAAATCCTGATCCTTTGCTTAGTTTACATTTCTTGTGATGTCTACACTTTTATTTACTTTAAATAAGTATTATAAGAATTTAGAGTAAAAATTTGATGATGCTGCGACATTTTGGCGGTTTTAAAAATCTCATAATTTTGTTGTTAGGGACAAAATGTGCCGCTTCTGAAATGTTGTCTTTGCGTGCGGGCGGGCCACAAGGCAAGGCGGTCCAATGGCAGCTCGCGCCGTGGTATGCGGCCTGCTTTTCCCAGAACTCTTCGCTCCGAGCTCGCGGGACGGGATCAGTTGCACGAAGTACCCAGCATGCCCGGGCCCCGGCCCCGCCGAACAAAAGTATTGTGTGCTGATATGAAACACTTGTTAATGCCAACGTTCTAAGTTTCTCATTTTATTCTGGCAGTAACTAGGACATCTTCCAGTTAAGTAGGTAGTACAAAAATTAGCAAAATATTGATCCCAATAATCGTTAAAAAACAATATTTGAACCTAGTCTCGGCATTCATTTTTATAGGGCCAAACAGCAAGATTTATACTTGGCAACCCTGCCTGTTAGTTTCAAACTGAAACTGACTGAAATTTTCAGTCAGTTCAGCATTCCCGATTCGGCGTACAGTGAGTATCGTGACCATGAGAGTGATGTTTTGTTTTCTTTATTATAAGACAAACACAACCGTGACAACTACTACACACAAACTGAATGGAACATATAAACGCAAACTAGAGACAAACATTGTATGATTGTAAAATGTAAATAGGATATACTTAAAGCATTTTCTACGTATATAGATAGAGGTACATAAGTTCATACAACTTAATACGTACCTACCTCTATCAATTTTAATAGCCACTACCGCCGTATTTACTGCTGTTGATAGGCTACATTAATTTATAGGAATCGAACCTACTCAACCTTGAGAAGTACATGGGGCTATTCAATTTTAAATGAGAAAAAGTTACGAAAACGTATCACAATGGGTGTCTTTACAATGCACTATTTTTTCCTATCCAAATCCGTTACATTGCATTCCATTCCACGCAGCCGCGGGTTGGGCACGAAGTTATCTCGTCGAGATTTCGAATTCCGAGAAAGGCAGAGCCTTATAAATTATCTCAAAAGCGCCGACGCGGCCCTGCAGCCAGAATGCTTTTTTTACACCACAGGTAGGCTGGCGCTAAGAAGGCGAAGGAATTTATAGTGAGACTTTCCAATTTGATACTTGAACTTAAAATATATTTATTTTATGAATTATACATTATTGCCCATAATCGGCATAAGATATGGCATAAGGCAGATATAAATTGCAGTCAATAAAAGGAAGAAAATAATAAGCCTAGCACAACCCTAATCTAAGAAATGCATTTGATAAAAGAGCGCATGCAAGACTTACATGATGATGTAACAAGTTAAGCGAAATGCTTCCTACTATATAATTACACAAGACATGAAGGAAATCTCAAAGCAACTTGTAGTTAAACCTCCGGTGGTGACATTAATTGTCGATAATAATCGGAGTGAGACAAAAGTTATGATAGAAATTAAAGTCAAAGAATAGAAAAATAAATCAAACACAGACGTTTGATAAAAAAAACAGCTTATGCAAGATATAAGAGATGATGTTTCAAGACAAACTTAAATAGAATTACCGCCAAACATGGGTAATCTTAATGCAACTTATAGGTGAGCCTACATAGACAAATTCCACAGCCCATAGTATCAAGATCTTTCCCACGGTGTTCTGTAATATACTACACAATACCGTGTAAAAAATGTGCGTGGTACACGCGTGCAGCACGTTTCTTAGAAGATAGCACTGTTGAAGCAACCCAAGGCATTCTCGAGACCTGGCAGCCCTGAAGGTCGGCTCCACTAATAATAACAGCTATTGTCACATGGCGCCCAACATAAACTTTGTTCGTCCTACAATACAGCTCAGCCTCCTCTGAAAAAAAAACAATCCCGTTTTGCATTGCAACACGAACGATTCTTTTTTCGAAACGCAGCCAGCTCCCTTTAACAAACTCCGATTAAAATTATATTAATTAAATGCCTTGTTAAATGTATCTGATGTTACTGAATAACTCATGAAAGTATAACGACTCGCGCCGGCCATTGCCTGAAAGAAATTGACATTGGTAATACCATAGTGTTGGCGGTTTTAAGGAATAACAGATAAAAAAAAAGATGTTCTTAGAAATTAGCTTCAATGGGTTTTTTGAAACATTGCCGCGGCCATAAAGCATCTGCTAGACATTAATGCTAGAGTCGCGAGTCGCTAGATCAACGAAACAATGGTCTCTCAGAGGCTCCGTAGCGAAGCAAAGCAGTTTCTACAAGCATGGTAGTTAGGTTGGTATTCCATTGAGGCAACATTACGGATGGTGCTGTGGAATTTGGGGCACAGAGCTGACTCAACGATCTAGTCCCTTCCCCTATCGCGAAGGTAATCATAGTGAAGTAAAACGGCACGGATGTTAACAGTTAGCTGCTTTCCGATTCTAGTAATATTTTACTAGGATATAATTAACTTCTCTGGCAAAGGAAGTTTATCATTGGTTTTCTGACCGATCTTCTGACTTTTTTCGTAAAAAAATCGGCATGAGATATGAGCATTCCTATTGGTCTAGCGGCACTGGTGGCGCATGAATTACAGTAGTGAATACACCCAGATTTTAGAATAAAATCTTTATAAAATCGAATTTAGGTCTTTTGAAATAAAAATTCTACAAAAATGTTCGTTATTAAATTGTCTATCCATTAGTGTTAGTACAAAAAATAATTAATGAACACTTTAAGAGGAGATGGATAATATCAATAAATATTTCTCATTATTATGTATTTTTGGACGGAGATTAGTGAAATATATACTACATTTAAAAAAAAACTAAATCTACCATTTTAGAATCAATATTATGTAGAAATTTAATGTATTTTTATTAATTGATATTTCTTTTTAAATAACGAGTAGATAGCTCCTAAAAACAGCACACAAAACGGCTCGCGCGGCGTTTTGCTCGGGGTACCGGACATGGTGAGTGGTGTCGTAAAAGTACTGCAAGTGCAGTTTCTTTCTTTGATCATGGCGATTTCAGAGTCGCTTCGGCATCTTCATTCTTCATTCTCTCGCACTTAGCGCAAAAAACGTGTCATGCATGTTACCCGCCAATTTGATCACACGTGTTCTCCCTCTGCGTTTACTTCTAAGTATTGAGATAAATGGTTTCCAACTTCAGTGTTAGAAATAATAATCGTTTATCTTTAGATCAGGACGGCAAAAAAACGAGATAAGATGATGCGGCAAAATTTGTTCTTCATGAATCATAATGTAGGTACGTTTTCGAAGACTGCCTAACTTCAGACCCAGTCCAGTACGTAGCTATAATTGAGGAAAACGTGAGAACTCATGCACTTAAGACGGTACCCTGACCAAAAAATCGGCATGAGATATGAGCGTTCCTATTGGTCTAGCGGCACTGGTGGCGCATGAATTACTGTAGTGAATACGCCCAGATTTTAGAATAAAATCTTTATAAAATCTAATTTTGGTCTTTTGAAAAAAATAATTCTACAAAAATGTTCGTTATTAAATTGTCTATCCATTAGTGTTAGTACAAAAAATAATCAAAGAACACTTTACGAGGAGATGCATAATATCAATAATTATTTCTCATTTTCATGTTTCTTTGGAAGTAGATTAGTGAATTAAAAACAACATTTAAAAAAAAACTAAATCTACCATTTTAGAATCAATATTATGTAGAAATTTAATGTATTTTTATTAATTGATATTTCTTTTTAAATAACGAGTAGATAGCTCCTAAAAACAGCACAAAAAACGGCTTGCGCGGCGTTTTGCTCGGGGTACCGCCTTAAATAATAAATTCGAGACATG